>JBCEWC010015802.1:0-13505 GCA_038996855.1 Solanum aculeatissimum
ACATAAAACCGATAAACCGAAAACCGATAAAAATTATCTTATTGGTTTGTTATTGGGTTAGCATATTTAAAAACCAATAAACCGAACCGATAATATATAAAACCGAACAGAACCAACCGATGCACACCCCTAGTCAAAACATGAGGTAAAAACATTTTATCATTAACTCATAGACAATATAATGTAATATCACTTTTGGGCCAATTTAAAAGTTCAAGGTAAACACCGTTACGGAGAAGGCAAAGGCAAGTAAAGTTGTGGGACCCATGTGGAGATTGCTAGCTGAATGTGGGGCCCACATGAGTTTTTTAGGTTTGGTAGCACGAAATACGTGAGGATGTTTTATTAGTTTGGTGGTAGGGATGAACTCACACTTATTTATATAGAAGATATAGATAGATATTCAATGGAGAGATTTTGAAATTGTAGAGGCTTGGTTCGATCAAGCAGGGAGTATTGGAAACAGGCTATAACGCTTACTCCCAATAATTATGTTGAAACCCATAATTGGTTGAAGATCACGAAACGTTTAGAATAAAAGAAAACTCCGTCTATTTATTATCCTTTATTTATATTATATCATATATCCAGAAAGATTTTCCATTTACTCTAAATTTTCACTTAATGTAATTAAATAAAATTATATAATTATCTTTAAAATGACTTGATTGTGTATGCTTCTAATAAGTAATAACTAAATGCTTACAAGGGTAAGAAAGAATAAAACAAGTAAGCTATTCATCTTTCCTTCATTACTGAAAAGATAAAATAGTAAAATTACACATGAAAAATAAATAAATATATTGTTCACTCACATCCCTAACACTTGATCTGAGTGAAAAGAAAAAAGGGAATATGTGTAAAAGAATGTACTTTTGTAGTCCTTCCTACTATACTTATAAGCCATGATGGAGAATATATTAGACTATATATATAGTCTAAAAAACTCTCTCTCCAGTGGCATAGATATTCCAAAAGATGGCTGTGACAAAGTAGAGGCAAGCAGTGAGAGTTAAGAATGCTTGGAAGGATCCAAGCCACTGTACAAAGAACCCTGTTCCAATTGTGCTGATTATAGCTGCCAGTGTTCCTGCTGAATTAGAAATCCCTGTTTCACAAGTAGAAAACTTGTTAGCTGCATATAGAGGTTGCCTGTATTACATATATACAATGTTTAGTTTACGAATCAGTAAAATAATACAACGTTTGAGTACTGGTATATGGAGTGTAGCACTGGAAACTTAACATTAACATATGTATTGTTTGATATGGAGTAGAATGGTAAGATAACAATACATATATGTTCAATACATGGATAAGAGTATTTAAAGATGAAAATGTTCTAAAAAATTACATAATCCATACATAACGATCCATGTATTATATTCATCGCGATTAACAATCACTGTATTATTGTTCACCGCTCACCTCCCAGTACTTTGTCTCTCTTCATATTCTGTGCATGTGTTTCTTTACTTTGGTTTTCACTATTTCAACTGTCAGTACTTTTATTTTTTCTTCTTATTTTTGTCATAGCTTTTGACTAGTGCATTTCTTTTGAAACACATGTTCTGAAACGTTTTTCTTGACCAGAGGGTTTGGGGGAAACAACCTTTCTACCCAAAAAGGTAGAGATAAGGTCTGCGTACACCTGCTCCCTCCTCAATCCCCACTTGTGGGAATATACTGAGTATGCTGTTGTTCGTATTATTATTCACCACATAAATAATTGTTGCATTATTATCCCCTCAGCACTAGACTCTAAACAGAACGACCTCTTAGAGTAGAAGAAGTAAGATTAGTATAAATACATACCATGTAGAAATCCTGCATACTGAGGTGCAATATCCTGTCCAAAAAGAAAACGCAAGCTAAGTAAATTGACTTTCAGAGTAAAGTTAACTGTCAATAAATAGCTTTAGAGATTTTCGTTGAGGGAAGAATAAATAGTGGCTTGTATGTTGCCTTACTTGCATATTAAGCAGAAAACCAGCTTGGCTGAAAGCGCTGAAGCTCAGGGCTATAGTTATCAGCACTGATGCAACCTCGGGTGTTTTGGCAAAATTCAAGCAGAGCAAAGCCAACCCAGGTCCAATGAAACCGATAGACTGCAATGTTTAAAACAAAATAGACTTGAGAACTTGATTAAAAGTTCAACACAATATGAAATGGATAGATTCAGATGAATAGTAGACTAAGATTTTGGATTAGCAGTATCCATTTGAATAGCAGAAAAGAAATGTACTATCAACATTCAACATAATCTTCATATCTATAAATGATAATTGAGGAGTAAAAGTGCAAGAAGATGAAGTACTACTGATGTCCTGTATAAATGTAATAGATGACTTGCTGTTCATGACTGTTTTCTCAAAGAAGGTATAATTCTTGCAAAAAACACCATATCATTATAGGCAGTTATTTTGCGATCCCTATAGACAATGTAAACTACAAATTTAGTATAGTCTCACCCCAAAAAGTTAATTCACCTTGCCCTTTAGCCAAATAAAAAAGGAAAAAGAATCCTGATTCGAAAGGCAGATAAGTTACCTGCATGACTTTCCTGACAAAGGTCAATGAATACCCTGCTTTGATTAGGAAATCTGATGCAGCTCCGGCAACATAGCCTGAGATTGCCATTGTGCCCCAAGGCACTGCACTGAACCAAGCTGCTTGCTTCAAATTCACATTAAAAACCTACCAACAATGGAAACAATTTCACTCAAACAGATATCAGGAAGAATGTCAAAAGGTTTTTCCAAATAATAGGCACAGAGTCTAAAACACTTGAGGTCCTAGTATATTCGCAACCACGAGTTAAAGAATGTAATTTGTAACATATTATGTAGAGGAAACTTCTTTATAATCTTCTAAGCAAGATGAAACCATGCAAGATCTTCTGCATTGGCAAAGGCAAAAAGGGAGATAAAACAAGGGAGCTATAACTCACCGTTTTGAAATAAACAGGCATCCAGGACAGAAGAACAAAATATCCCTGCAACAAGTTAAAGAGTTATAGAGGTCAACAACAATCTTCAAAGTTCAACATTTTATCACCAAAAACCACATTTTTGCTCTAATACCAAGAAGGAACCGAGTGATAGAAAGAGGGGGTACCCAGTTATTAGTGATGTTAGCAAAAATAATAGCCCAAGTGGGCATTTTTGACAACAGCAGTCGTAATGGTGGAAGTTCCCCTTTTTCTAGAGGAGGAGAATCTGATTTCCCTGCTTGGATTAACCTCAACTCTGCTTTTGTGATGGAATTGCTTTCTTGTGGATCATTTGTTACCCGGCTAATCCATGTTGTAAGCCAGAGAAGCCCCAGAGATGCGAAAAGGATGAACGGACCAGAAATTCCAACTGAGGTCATAAATAATGGAGTTAGCACCAAACCCATAACATTTCCAAGATGGAAACCACCCATGGATACTCCAACAGCAGTTGCCCGTTCATGGCATGGAAACCACCTGCATAATTGGAAGAACATACAAACTCAGCTACTATTGAACTTGGAAGAATATTTCTCTCGGAAACATAAAGCCATAGGCATATAGTTAAAAATGAATATATTAAGGAACCATCAGATTTTAAATCCCAAGTCTTTGTAGGACTTGTCACAGCCTGCAACTTGAGCAAAAAGCATTCACTTTAATTAATAGGCCAATAACAAATTTGAAGGTCATTTAGGAAAAGCACTTTTAAGTATTTGGGAGGAGTATTCTGAGTTCACCACAAGTCGAAAATGAGGCAACTTCAAATAAATTGAGGCTCCCAATTATTCTTTAAGTACAGATAATACTATAACATATACTCATCTTCTTTAGGAAAAGAATGTCATTTAAATTACAGATAATACTATAACATATATTCATCTTCTTTAGGAAAAGAATGTCATTTAAATTATAGATAATACTATAACATATATTCATCTTCTTTAGGAAAAGAATGTTATGTATATTCTTAACTATACAGCAAGTCAAAACATTCTCATATTTTGGAAAAAAGAAAATACACAGAGTTCTTGGCTCTGTCAAACAGAAGCAAATTATGGTGCTATGTGTTTAGACTACAATGAGAAATTCAAATTACCTGGACAAAAGAGTGTTCATGGAAGGCAAAGCTACCCCTTCAGCAAGACCAAAGAAAGCACGAATGGCCAATAGACTAATTGTGGAGTGATTTGCTGCCCATGGAGTAAGTAGAGTAGCCAGTGACCAAAGAGCTGCACCCCAAGCTATCACTTTCTTTCCTCCATATCTGTCAACTAATGCTCCTCCAATTACCGAGGAAAATATGTAACCCCAGAGGAAAGATGACTAGCAAATGGACAATTATTTCATCGTCAGCATCATAGACAATTAATATATCCAACAAATCCAATGCCTTATTATAACTCTTTATCAATAATGTTGGCATTTCTAGCTATGCATGAACGAAGGACAGGTCAACTATGTTACTCTATACTGAAGCAGCAGCAGCTGAGACTACATGCTGCATCAACCTACATCGCTTATAGATTTTGTTTGGAGCATAAAAATTCCTATTTCAAATATGTGCAATTAACAGGAAACCTCAAGCATGAACCATAATTATACTTAGAATACTCTTGGATATACTTTCTTGCAGTTGAAAGCGTCCAAAGTAGCATACTTTTCCCTTTCTTGCTTATACACCAACTTTCTGCCACTTAGTAAGATTTCAAAGACATCAAATATGGATGTGATTAATTAAATGTATTGAGAATTATTCTTCACAATCATCTGCCCCTCTACAGTGCTACAGGCTTATGTTATCTCCATGAGTTGGATGAAAAATGATCACTGCCCCTCAAATAATCAAACTTTTAATAACTCTGGTACTGTTGAACTGAAAGTTTAAGTTTACATGTTTGATCAATATTATATTATCATCCAAAACTTAATGCCTTAATTATACTAAAGGAATTTGTTTTGTAAACTAATAGGACAGACTATTTTTCTTTCTTTCTCTTATTTGTTTTTTCTCGAAATTCTTATGACTAAATATATAAACAAAAAGATAATTCACTGGTAAGATAGTATAAACTGGACTCTGAGATCAACTTAGGACAATCAATTTACAATAGAGGAGTATAATTTTATTGTGCCTACTTGTCTTGTATATTCCAACAAAAAATAAATATAAAAGAAAAGTTTCATTTCCAGAACTACAAGTTAAAAGCAGGCCTCCCTCAAAGAAATGATTAATAAAAGTTTTTTGTAATATAAATTATATGAGTAAACAAGGAGGGAAGGTGCTGAAAATGAAGAAGATTAGTAGGTGGCTTTCACTTTCAATTGTTGTTAGGTGTCTTCTACCAACCAAAGTTAGAAGCAGGAAAAACGACTTGTACTTAAGACGGCAAGCGTGTGAGTTAAGGATCAATAAAGTAAATAACAAAAAACATTAGGTGATTTCTTTCAATTTGTCGATGCTCGGTAGGTCAAGTTACCCGATAACTGTGTTGGTAAAAGATAATAAGTTTCTAGTGAAATAGTTAACATGAGCGTAAATTACTCCGAATACCTATTGTTTCAAGAAATGACAAGAAAGTGGCATCCCTTTTCGGGAACAAGGAAAATGCTTTTAATAAAACCAACTAAAAAGTACCCAAACAGCAACTAAATTCAAGAAATACCAAGCAGAGGCCAGAGTATAGGTCCCACCATATCAGAATATGTGAACTTTGTACATTTTTCTACAGAGTTCATCTCATTAAAAGTCTTACCTTCACCACCTACATGTTGCTGAATAACTTAATCCACTAAGACTTAAACATATGAAAAAAAAAATTACCTGTCAATTTTTGTCTCAACTGGAATTTAAATTCTTGTTTCTCATTATTTTTACATGCTTTGTTGACCACTAGACATAACTTGAATGAAATTATTTCATCTCCTTAAAGGTAAAAGACAATTTGCAATCTTCCACTTGAAAGGCTGATCCTCCTCACCCCCACCCCACCACCTCACCCTACACACAAAACAAATTAAGTACTAATGTAATATTGGAATAAACAGCTTGGTTGATTGATTCTTCTAAAGGGAGAAATAATAGATGTATAATCACAACAACGGCGTCTCGGTGTAATTCCACAAGTGGGGTCTAGATAGCGCACAATCTATGGATAACTTAACCCTAATGGATAACTTAACCCTAGGGATGGAGAGGTTGTTTCCGATAGACCCTCGTAAATTCGAAGTTAAGAAAATAAGACAACAAAAGAGAAAAGCAAGCAAAACAGAATCCATTAGCAAAAGAAGTACCTGAACAACACCCAAAAAGGCACTGCTCCATCCATATTTAGCAGCTAAAGGAACAACAGCAACAGACATAACAACTCTATCAGCATTACACAAAGACATAACACAAGCCATTAAAGCCACCACTTTGAATCTCTCTGCCACCTTAAACTCTCTTTCTTCACTTCTTCCACCTACAAGCAATCCCCTTTCTATCCCCTCAGCTGTACACTTCACACTAAATCCCCTCTGCTTCTTCTCCAAAAAAACTCCCTCTTTCAATCTTTCTCCACCACCACAAAGATTCAAACTTTTCCATTTCTTCTGGATTCTTGGCTGAAATCCTACATGGGTCTTCCTAAATTTGATCAATCCAAAATGGGTATTTGAAAAAGATAAAGAATGTGAATGAATTTTATTGCTAAATCTAACAGCTTCCATTGGGAAGAAGAATCTTGAATAAAAGAATGAGTCTTTTTTTTTTGTATTGTAAATCCTATAACAAGCTCTTTATATGAAACATTCTAACACTATTACCAATAATAATAATGAAATGGGGTTGTTGAGGAAGATAACTTGGATGCATTTATATATAGAGATTGAATTTCTGGTGAGAAAATATGAAGACAGAAACGTGGTGTAAGGAAAGGAGGGGGAATTGGAGGTTGGTGAGTTGTTAAAACTCGTCAAAGAGTAGGACTTTGAGGGTATTTTTGTCCATTTAAAAGATTTACCTAACCACCAAAATAAATTGGAAATGTTGGTAATGCCTACCTCTTGAAGTTGGTTGTTACGTGGGATAAGGATAATAATTTTGAAGTATCTGATGACTAGGGATGATAATGGGGTGGGGTGAATGCGGAGCGGGTTTAGAGTTATGGAGGACGAATGCGGGTTTAAAGTTATGTGAAGCGAGGCGGGTTGAAGTAATTATTTTTAAAACTAATGCGGGGCGGAGTGGGTTGCGGGTTCAAAAAATCAAATAGGAATTCGAAGAAAATTAAATATTTATAATTAGTAAAAATCAAAGATATAAACTTTTTATATTAAACATTGACTTTAATTATTTTTTTTCTAAAATTTAAATTATACGTGTCCGATAAATTATTAATTAGAAACTTTTAATTAACGATTAAGAAACAATTGTTGAAATGTCAACTCAAAATAGTTAATTAGTGAAAAATTAAAAAAAATTATGAATTCTATTTTTTCTTATTAAATTTAATTAAAAATAAAAGAACTTAAAAATTTAAGCGGGGCGAATTTATGCGGGGCGGGTTGAAAATGAAAAAAGTCACCATACGAAGCGGAACAGAGCGATTTAAAAAAATTATGAATTGAGCTCAATCCGCTCCACACCCACCCCATTGTCATCCCTACTGATGACAATATCTTTATCTTGTGTTTCATTTTAATAGATATTATTTAGTTGTAGGAATAATTTTATTATTTTTGATAAGTTTCACTATGAAAGTGGGATAAATAATTTTATAGAATATCGTTATTTATTTTGTCTGATTAATTTAATATACTTATTTTAGTACTCACGTGTATACATAATATGATACTTATCTGCATCAAATATTTAATCGAATATATATATATAAAAAAAACGAAAGAATTGTTATCTCCGCCAAGTAGTTAATGCATGATATTATTGCGCAATTTTGCTTAATAAATGGAGAGGATCATATTTAGTCTATCATTAGTAATGCAAGCTAAACGTGTACACTATTTTTAGAAAAAGGTTAGTATGTATTTATGCTTTTGTTTTGATCTTTAGAGATTCCATTAATAATAATAACTTTTCATTTTTTTTTAATGCGCTTTATAAAAGCTCACGGCAATATCATAATGAGTCTATCGGCAAAAGTATTTCATCCATTCATTGATTTGGTGTAGAAAACTAATTGAACACTATCAAAAAATTGTTGGAATTCAAACTTCTAATATTAATATATCAATTTCGAAAAAGAAATCTCTTATAACAATTTTAAACATGACATCTGAAAAATATATATCTATAGTGTATATTTTAGCGTGCACGTACATATATATATATATTAATTAATTCGTATGTAATTATTTTTAATTTAATCTACCACCTTTATCACTGATAAATTAAGTAATATAGTTTGATGTATGTGTTGAATTATTTTTAATAATTTAATTTGATGTATGTGTAGTATTAGAATATTGACTTAGCAACATTTCAATAATCAAATAAATAAAACATTTGGTAACAATCACAGGAAATTTTCATGATTGAAATAATTAAATTAAAAGAAAATTTTCAAGATTTTTTGTGTTCTTTTTAAAATGAATAGAATTTTATTTCTTTTTTATTATGACATTTGTGATTGGATTTATACAATTATTGCTAATAATTATTAGTCAGTGTTAAAAAAATGTTGGCCTTTTTTTTATTGCCCTCATGCAAAATAAAAGCCATCACAAACTTCCATTTTTTAATTAATTAATTACTTACTAAATATGAAGTGTTAAATCTGAGTCCTCTAGATTCACCTAACCCTTCACAACTTGGAAAGGTGGATGGCAAAAGATATTTGAATTTATTATTAGTGGTATAATAATTTATTAAATGGCACTCCCTTTATCACATATTAATTTAATTTTTGAGATAACATAATTCAAATCATACTTTTTATTGTTATTTTTTATAAAATCATAAATGTAGCTTTGTATACAGTGTAATTTTTCTAATAAAAAATATAAAATTTCAATAAATGAAAGGATAAATATAAAAAAATTTCAAATATTTATTTTAAATATTGAATAATTCAACTATTTTGCATAATGAAAAAAATTCAAAAATTAAGTTAATATGAGACGAGGATTACTTAAGAACAACACATGGAAATACTTTTAAAAATAAAGTTGAATAATATCTTCTCATATAAATTTGAGTTTTAAAAATTTAAAATGAAATTTCTCAAGGAAATTGATTTAAGAACTTAAATTTTATTTTATTTTTTAAAATATTATCAAATTTTTATGATCAAACCGATATTTAAGTTTTGATTTCAAAATTTATAGCCATACAAAAATATTTAAATTTTTAGTCAAACACCTATTATATATTATCCAATAGTTAATTCAAATATCATTATTGTTAAATAATTGAATTGTTTTTTTCAAAAAGTTGTTGCATCAACTCGACATTGCAAAAGGGCAATATTGTCAATGCATTTTAAGTTTTATAGACACGTTGGCAATACGTGGTTTTGACTAAGGACAATTATGGTTTTTGGTTTCTTTGCTTTATTTAAGGTCAGTCATGTCAACTGCCAACAAAAACCCCCCCCCCCCCCCCCCCTATTAAATTACGCAAATATGAGTCAATAAATTAATATCGAGGGCATTTTTGAGTTGAAAGATTGATGTTAAGGATATTTGGGGGCCGAAAGGTGGTTGAAGGATAATTTTATATCGATTAAAATCAGCGGCGGCTCAAGAGTATTAGGGGCCTAAAGTTAAGTTTTATTAAGAGGCTTCAAATTAAATTGAAATATAAAATTTATATATTTAAAAATTATATTAAAAAATACTATAAGTCATAATAGTAAATAAGTTCAAATATTTAAAATATATATATATATATATATATATATATATAATTGAAATGCTAAAAAAAAAAAAACTTAACTAAAACACATAATTGAAATGAATAAAGGAGTATTATTAGAATGTAAATTAACAATCAATGAATATCAATCCCATTTTCTAAGTAATTCTTTTTTTTAAAAATAAAAAATAAAGATCTGCTATTTTTTTACCCTAACTTTTCAAAAACATAATAGAACTTTTCTTATTAATTTGTTTAAAACATGATAACTTTTCATTTAAAAAAATAATAATTTAACTTTAAATCTCATTTTATTGATAATGAAATGATATATAGTCACACAAATATTTATAATTTAATTTAGATCACAATTTCATCATATAAACTTAGATGAAAAAAATGAGGCCTTAAAAATTTGGGGGCCTCAAGCCCTTGCTTCACTTGCTTAGCTCTTGAGCCGGCATTGATTAAAATAGTTGAGGGGTGTTCAGGTTCTTTTGATAATTACATTTGATGTAACTAGATTTAATTATATATTTATTTAGTCATGTAATTAATTGAGTGTAATTTACAAGAAGTAATTACACTCTCCGATTTTTAGAAAAGATCGTGAATTATCGATAATTTTATGGTGTAATTACAAGTTGATTATTTTTTTGATTTATAAGAAGTAATTACACTCTTTAATATTTTTATTTTTATTATTCTAATGATTTCTAAATTTTTTTTATTTGATATTATTTATATTTCATTTCCTTCTCATTCTCAATCTTTACGTCATGTGATTTCATGTAATTTTTTCATATTACTTATTTTTATTTATTTTATGTTTATTTTTTATTAGCATAATTTTGTTTGTATTCTGATTACAAAATTAGAGTAGAATTCACTGTTGAATAAGATTATAAACTTACTTTTTTCTTTTTATTAAAATCATATATGTACATCATATTGAAATTTGACAAAAGAATATCATATCAACATTCTTTTATTTGAATTTAAAATTTATTTTATACTTTCAGTTTCATTTGTTTTACAGTATTGACTCGATATTTCAATTGCAAACTATTATTTAGATAGATTTGATAGATTATTTTTTTGTCAAACACTTTAATAATTTTGTGACATCATATTTATAATAATAATCTTTTTGTTAAACATACAGTCGTACCTATAGTTTTTATGATTAATTTAATTGAAATATATTAACTTAAAAATTATCAATTATCTATTTATAATATTAATTAAAAACATATGTTATCAATTAATATATTTTTAATATATATATATCCTAAGGGCAAATCCCTCAACAACCATTTTAGGTGGATTCTATTGGAAACCAACTTCCCCAGTCAACCAGTTGAATCCAAATCCAAATACTAATAAACTTTGAAAATCATGATTTATCATGATATATGACCAAATAGTGGGGTCACAAAATCTAGTTTATAAACAAATAAATACTAGGACTATTCATATATGACCAAAAAAAAAAAAAAAAGTAAACAAAAAGGAAAATTCATAAATGACTAATGTTCACATTTTTTTGCCTTTTCACATTACAATCTACTCATTTTACAACTCTCTCTATATACTTCCATCGGTACATCTTTATTTGATCCCTATTGACTTGACAGAGATTAAGAATTAGTAAATGATAGAGATAATTCTACCAAATCACTCTTTGAATATAATTAATACAATGTACTGAAAAATATAATAGAGAAATAACTATAATTAATGATAAGGACAAATTAGGAACTAAACGTAAAATTATCTCTTAATTTCATAAACTGGACAAGTATTATTGGACATCCTAAAATAGTATAGGGGTCAAGTAAAGATGGATGGAGGGAGTATGATCTATTTTATGTGAGATTTTCTGAATTTTAAAATTTAAATAATTTCTTAATTATAATATTTTTAATTATATTTAAGTATGAATTATTGCAACTTATAATATTTTTTATATAATTTTTAAATATAAAAAATTATTTTAAAAGAATTAAGTATTTTATATTTGAATTTATAATTAAAATTAAATTGTTGACTTTCAAAATTCAAAGAGTGCCCGTAAATTAGAAAGAAAAAAGTACGATTTATTGACTCCACCTTTATATTTTATTATATTATTAGTAAGTAATAAATTATCTTGGGTTCTCTAATGATGAGGAACTACTTTTTGTCTCTTTCTTTTAAACATTTTTCTGTCATCCAAGATTAATACAAGTAATTTCTTAGACAATCGAACTAAGTTATATTTTAATTTTTTAATAAAATATTTTAATCAGATAAAGTATTTTTTAGTTGAATTTTTAAAAAAAAATTGTATGTGTGTTTTTATCTATGTCACGACTCGAAAGTGGAGTCTAGATGTGACATGGCGAAAGAGAACCTGAAAGTCCTCGATCAAGCCATCATAGCATCATCACTCACATCATCGGTTTGGAAGCGCAGAAAATTAAACATATAGCACAAAGTTCTAGGGAGAATGAGGCTTTGGACTCAAGCTATGGGGATGTTGCCGGGAATGGGATGAACATGGATCACATAACACATAACAAGTATTTCTAAGGGACGGGTAAGTAGGACTCAAGCTATGGAGGCATACCGGATTAGCAGACATTCCACATAAGCATATTCCCAACATGCACAAGTCCAAAATATAATCATAAGCATAATCGAGGCATCATTCTCATAACCCAAATCTACAACGTGTAAGAGTCTAACATGTCCAACATAGCCTCGACATAAGATAAAGCGGGGCCTAGACATAATCCGGGCTCACCCTCAACTCATAAAGTAAAGAAAATAAAATAATACAAGGAAGATAAAAAGTAGCTATTGCCCTTGAACAAAAGGGCTCACCACAAGCCAATAGCTTCAAAGATGTCATTCGTCGCCCAACGAAAGATAGAGGTCGTCATCGGTCCCTACATGGCTAGAACATGTAGATAAAGAGTATGAGTTAGCACAATAAATCACTAAGTATGCGGGCATCCACGTGAACCTATAGACAACCTAGATGACAAAAGCGCATACATAGAAAGAGGATATAAGGAAGGATAATATATCAATATGCCATGATAATCATGATGCATGAAATGCCATAATGCTTATAGTATAGAGGGGATGGAACCATAACCGACATCCAAACTCATGTGAGTTACAACATGAACTTGCCTGATGAGGCCTCCCATCGGATCGAAAAAGATTACTTGCCAAAGATAATCTACACCACACCTTACGGGCCTTCCATTTCGATGTGATGGCCACTTTCCTTACGACCCAGTCATTTCAGAAGGATTTACATAACATAGCATATCATATCATAACATATCATAGCATACCTTACGGGTCTCCCATTTCGGTAGCATACCTACGTTGGCACATAGTTTTGGGAAAGAAGTGGGACCCTTGGGGATAGCCCACTTACTACTCCAATCCTTCTCGGTACTAAGTCATGATCCCACAAGGATTCGTATACATATATATGCTTTAAAATGAAAACTTGACACTTGAACATCAAACCATGCATACTTGGGCTTAAAAGCCAAATTCACTTTCATTACTTTTATGCATACTTAACAAGAGTCAAATACATTTCATAACCATGCTTCATTGGGCTAAAAATCCAAATACACTTTCATGTCAAAC
>JBCEWC010015803.1:0-13504 GCA_038996855.1 Solanum aculeatissimum
TTAGGTCTTCAAATGAAACTCCTCTTCTTTGCCAAAAGAAATAATCAAAGAATAAAAAACAAAGAGCTCTCTGTTCCATCCCCAGACATCATTAAAATAAAGTAGGTCTTGCTACAATTAAATGATAGTGTTTTACTGTTTTGCAGTCTACTAACTTTGGAAGCTAACAATATTGAGAAAATTATGAAGTACAGACAATCAAACTTGCATAACATACATACATAAGTGGTAGGAGACCGTAACTGACAAATAAGACCAAGTGAGCTACTACTTGAAATTCTGATGTTTGACCCCACCGGAAAAAGGTGATCTACTTGCCAAGGTAAACCAAACTTGACCCCATATAATGGGTAAACTTTACCTAGTTTGATCCACTAGTAAAAGTCTCATTTAGGGAGCATAAAATGAATTTATGGTGATACATAGTTAAGAGACCAAGATTTTGTATAAGGACCCCTTAGGTCGAGCCCCCACCTTAAGCCTCATTCGGTGCTAAGTCTAGTCCCACGGAATACTTGACATAATCATAAATATCATTATAGCTTGAAGGATTTGTAAAATCGTGATAACATGGCAAGAGTAGCTCATTCACATACTTGACCCCTATAAGTGAGCATACACCTTACACTCGAGGGTAAAAATATTCATAAACTTGACCCCTTTTAGTGGCATAGCTTTACACATGAGGGTGGAACATTCGTGAACTTGACCCCTTCTTGTGAACATTGGTGAGTACATAAGGGTATAACACTTATCATACTTGACCCCTTCATGTAGGCAATATTCATTCTCAATAGGGTAGAATATAGCATAAGGACTCAGCATTTTCTTATAAATCATAAGAACTTTTCATGAGTTCAATACATGCTTAGGAGTCCACATAATCAATATCTCATGCTTGTCTTACAAATCATGCAATAATCTTCATCACGTAAATTAGTCAAACATGGTGGGTGAATGCATTATACTCAAAATCATGCAATTAAGTAGTATAACTCATGGAGAATATAAATCCATTTTACTTGAAAAATTAAATCGATCAACCCACCAATGTAGTAGAAAGAAACCTCAATTTAATATCATGAAATTCGTCTTAAAACTCGTCATCTTCATAGTTCATATCATGCATGGGTTCAAGGTTCATAATCTAAAACATGGGACACGCATTCAATAGATATTCATGCATAAATAGTCAATACTTGAAGAACCCAAATTAAATTTGTATACATAATGCATAATAGGATTTTATCCATAACCATCATAACTTAAAATCATGAAACTTAAATAATGAGAAAGGGATTGGATTCATGGGTGAAATCATTCCCATGAATGAAGACCACATACCTTTCTTGATAGGAGAAAATTCAGATTTGAAGGTGAAAGAGTAGAAACCCTAGCTTGATCCTATTGCTTGCAACTTGAAGGAGGCTTGAGAGTGTTTGGGACTTAGAAATATTTTTGGGTGAAGGAGAATGAGAGAATTAGAGTTGAAAAGGTTTATCAGGGGATCTTAGGAGGGGTAATACGACATGGTTTAAGTGTAAAAGAGTAGGAAAGGTCAGCTTTGCCCCTTTTTAAAAACCTGGCCGGACAAGTCCACGAAACCTTGATTACGGGTCGTGAGCCATTCCACGAGTCGTGGAACCTTTTGTGGATCAAGGGTCCTCCAAACATAGGCCACTAAAACTTTCTACAAAACCCCCTTCACGACCCGTGAAACTTTACACGAGTCGTGAAGTCCCCTCGTAAACCACTCCTTTCCTTAGAACAATTTTGACCCTTAGGTTCCTTTCCACGAAGTGAGTCCACAAGTTGTAGAACATTCTACGGCTCGTACTTTAGGTCTCGTAAATCCTTTCAATGTTCCCTTAAAATGTTCATTTCTCACTGCCACTTCTTACGAAACCGTCCATGAGTCGTGGATCACTTCACGGGCCGTAGACTGTCTTATGAAGTTGAATCTCATGGTATTTTTCTCCTGTCAACATTCCCATGGTCTTCAAACATGAGGGGTGTTTCAAAGAGTTTAACCACAAATTTTCTGATCTTTCTTGAAATTCAAGTTCCTATTATCCTTTATTATTAAACTCAAATATCTATCATTAAAAGTATGATTTCCTACGTTAATTCGGTTCTTGATTATTTTTCATGCTTACCTCTCACATATACATTGCTATACATTGTGTATTATTTTTAGTAAAGTGAAAGTATTTCAAGCTATAAGAAAAAGAAGAGTTTTGAGGAAACTAGAGTATTGCTAATGCATTATGTGGATTTTAAAAAGAGCATGTTGATTTCTTAAGAAAGCATAGTGTAATAATTTTAGAAGCGATATTCAGTTAGTTAAAGTATTTTGTATTACTACACACTATGCATTTTTAGAGTTTAAAGTGAGTTAATTTATTTTGCATTTATCATCAAAGATGAGTTGTAAGAGAACATGAGTATTTTCAAACACATATGGGTGTTGAGAAAACTAAGTCTTTTCTAAAGAAAACATTATCCATCGTAAAGAAAACATTACTAACATGAGAAGCATCATAAGTTATTAGAAAAACAGTTTTTCTCTTTTAAGAGTCTAGTTTGAGTAATTTCCTCAAACCCAGAAAAGATAATGTTTTTAAACATTTGAAATGAGTATAATAAATGGTTTTGGGAGTAGTATTGAGCACCAATTTGGGCATGAGTTTAGATAACTCCAAATCCATAAACTACGTAGCCAACATAGGATAAGATTGTACCAAGTTTACGACTCCTCACTTTCCACTGAGATGGCCCAATTTTGGATGGATCCACTCTACTAGTACTTTGTCCCTTACCTTGAAAAAGTATGGGATGACTACGGCAACGTGGGAAGGATGTTGTATCACCACGAGACTCATAGTGATGGTTGTCAGTTAGAGAAATTCCCTAAGAAGTAAAGCTTATTATTTTATACACTGAGATGTATTATTTCTTTATTAAAGTGCTTCCATTTACTATGTTATATTATTTAATTGAGTTGAGCTATTTTTCAGAACCAAGCATTTTAAGTATTATATTATTTATATATTTAGTTGTGCTCACTAATACATTAAAACAAGTATTTCTTTCATACTGAGTTGCACTTTTAAATGTGTTTAAAGCATGTGATTTACTTGTATGACATCAATTAAGCTATCTCAGAGTTCAGTTCTAAAGTTGAGTATCCTGTCCTTAGTTTTTGTTTTTGCCATCTTACGTACCGTACATTCCATGTACTGACGTCATTTGGCATTGCATCATTTTATAATGCAGATTCAGATACTCATGATAATAGATATTCAATAAAGCAATCTTCATCAGTAGTCGGTGAGACCTCTTTGCATTCAGAGGCGCTCGAGAGTCTTTATTCCTTTTGTATTTATTTCAATTGAGGTAGTCGTTGGCCTACCCAGTACCTAGTTCAGAGTCAATATTTTAGAGGCTTCGTAGACTAGAAAGATATTGTTCATGTTATTTCCTTGAAGTTTTTTTGAAAGCCTTGAGTCAAGTTCTATATATTATTATTGTATGTCTAAGTTTATAAATATTGAGTCCATTTCAATTTATTATGATGTTAGTGTCTTCCGCTGAGTAAGTTAGCCAAACCAAGTGATTCGCTTGGGACCAGAAATGATTTTCGAGTGTCGGCCGCGTTCAGGATGTAGGCTCAGGGCGTGATTTTTTTATATTTTTTTTAAGAAATGGAGAATAAAATTAAGAAAGAAAATAATTTGCATGATTTTAGCATATTCACACAACCATTATAACTTCTAAAATTTCATATTGACATGTCTAAACACTTAATCAAATGAAGAAATAGGAGAAAGGTGCATGAAGAAGACGATAAAATAGATCGATCATTGCAAAAAAACCCCATGAAAATGAAGGAATATGACGGAGAAGATAACTTTGTAGGATCATGATAAGAAAAAACACAATAAAAAAGGAGAAATTTGATAAAGAAGATAATTATGTTATAATGAAAAATTTAATTTGATGGAGAAGAAGACGGGAGGGGAGGGGGATGAGGGGTGGGAGGGGAAATCTTTTTTTAATTGATCAAATTTTTTTAATTCATTTGATCCTAAATTTTTTCTCTTTACAATAAATTGACATGACATAATTGACCATTTAATTCACGTGGACACATTTGAACGACACACATAAAGTCAATAAAAAATTATAAATCAAATATCAAAATAATATAATAAAATGTGATGGGCTATGTTTAAAACAAATAAAACATAATTGAAGTGTCTAAGTGAAAGTTGATACTAACTTAGGAAGTCATCGGTGGATTCAGTCTTGGAAAAAGTAGATAAGTCCAAGAACAAGAGAAAGTATCAAAATCCAAAGTTCAATTTTAGCACATGTGAAACTTAAGAGGAGCAATCTGTAATTGTACTAATATCTCAAGGAAGTTCTGAAAATATCTTATCCCAAAGGACCATCACAATAAAGAATGTAGAAATATCTGCTACAAACCACACAGCAAAGCTCGACCATGGTGGCTCCAGTGACTCCACACTGAGGCCCAAAACAAGATGCTTATCACTCATCATCTTCCAAAGCTCCATTCCCACTTCTCCATTTTTTACTCAACACCCAAGATTATCATCACCTCAGCACTCTTATCCAAATCCAAAACAACCCCCGTTTCCCATTTTTCATCTGTCACTGCAGCCGCCAACACACTTCTCCAAACACCGGAGTTGTTACAAACCAAGAATTTGGATATTGAAGATGTTCAAGAAAAACCCCATGTAGAAATTTCTGTTGAAAAGCTATTTTTTCCACCTGATACTGATGTTTCTTTTGGTTCAAGGCCTTTGAGTAGTAGGATTTTGAAAGGGTCAAACATTGTGCTTAGCAAGTATGCTGGGAATGCTCAAGTGGATCAAGCTGAGTTTGTGAAGAGTAGTGTGAATACTGAGGACTGTCCCTCGGATGGATTGCCTGAGTTTGCTCTTGTTGGAAGGTCTAATGTGGGAAAATCTTCTTTGCTCAACTCGCTTGTGAGGCGTAAAAAGCTTGCTCTTACTTCCAAAAAACCAGGTTTCTATGTATTCTTTATTGAAGTATTTTGTAGAATAGCTGTAAATTTGATACAATGTGATTCTTGACTGTAGAAAAGATGTGATTTTTAAGGTCACTTGATAGAGAATTTCATGATCCTTTTATTATTGATATGTTTCTGTGGCTTCAGCATTATATTAACTTCTCACAAGGTAAAGTTTGGGTGGATTGCTTTCATATATACTTTTGAAAAATTAATCCAAGTTTTTGGTGAAGTTAGAAGATAACAAAGATAACAGAAGAATGAACAAACCAATTGTAGCTACCAACAAGTTCCAAGTAGTAAAATAATCTGAAAGTGAGCTTTGTTTTAGAAGTTGATTTCTCGGACTTTAATGAGGAGCAAGTGATGTCATTTCACATTTTGTTTCCTTGGTGATGTAAACCCCCAACCGACCAACCTAATGAATAGCAGTTTTTTTAAACTTTATTTAAAGATAAAGAGAAGGTAAGTTTTATTATTTTGGATAGTATAGTCCATTAGGTAGGGTTGTTTTTACATTTACCTCTTGACTTGCTAATCTCTCTGATGGAGGACCTATAGTGTCATCATAAAACAGTTCAGGTACTTAGGGCTGGGTACATTTGTAGGGGGCTTTAGATTAACAAAGTGACAAAGGTGATGAAGTGGAGGGAGAATGGATGCTGGGATTTTTTCCTGTAGTAGGCTATAGGTAGTATGGGGAAAAAAAGCTGGAATTGTTGGCTAAGTTGCAGGTGTGAAGAGATGGAGTAACAGAAGTACAGTTAATAGCTAGGACCTGGTTTGTAGAGATGGAGAAGAATTAAGAAGGATAGGAGGAGTGGAGAAGGGGAAAACAATACTGGGTTTTCTGAAGTTCTTTCAACATCTGCTTAACCTTGACGACACATGCTCTAATATAAGAATAGTAGCATAGAGACTTTGAAACAAGCTTGTCAAAGACCTTAGAAAGACTATATAAAGCAGCCTATGAGCAGGAAACCAAAACATAACCAGCTAATATCTCCCACCAAATTGCAATAATTTAATAAGAGCTATGTTAGTTAAGGCTTACATTGTCTGGTAGAATTCCTGCAAATGTCACTCTCCTTAATTACTAAAGTTATATAACCATGCCTTCTCTGCTTGGTATGGGAAGAAAGACTCAATGCAGTTGCAGCAGTTTTATACTCATTCTTTCGTCCAACTTCCTTCTAAGAGGGGGTTTGGATTGACTTATTTTAAGTAACTTTTGGCTTTTAATTTCTTTTTTATTTCTGGAGGTGTTTGTAACAGACAAAAAATGCTTTTAAGCACTTACTTTTAGTCTAAAAACTTACAAAAATAAGCTAAAAATCAAAAGTTGGGTATGACCAACTTATGGTTTTTAGCTTTTAGCTTATGTGCTACTTCACAAAAGCCAATCCAAACACCCCCAAAATGCTTCTGTCTCTTTCAATTACCATCAGCTGTCATTCCACCGTGAGAGCTGAGCAACTCTTATTGAGTTTCCTGGAATGACCACAATCAAAACTTGATATTACTGGAGTGTTATCTCTTATTTATTTATGGTTAACCTGTTCGAAAAATTGTATAGGTTGTAAGATTTTCTCCACAAGGTATGATAAATACGATGCAATAATGACTTAATTTTACTTGTCAGTATCTCAGTATCATGTAAATTTTGATGGTACATACCTCTCTCTAAATAAATTTTAGTCTTGTAAGTGCTGTCTTTGTTTAGATAGGTAAGCCAACTTTCTGAGGAAACTAAATTCTAAGCAGTTAGATCAACAATACATATTCACACTATCTTATGAAGCTTCCAATATGTTTTACCTTTTGAGATTCTCTTTACAGATTGATATAGGAACCATAAAAGTAGTAACTGTTAGTTTATCTAATTGCAGGAAAGACGCAATGCATCAACCATTTCCGGATAAACGATAGCTGGCATCTTGTGGATTTACCAGGTTACGGGTATGGAGCTCACTGCAAAATGTCCAAATAGAGTTGTGTACCTAAACTGTTGTAAAATGCACCCAAGGGTGTGGCCTAGTGGTCAATGAAGTAGCTCCAAAACCATAAGGTTTCAGGTTCAAATTCCATATGTCAAAGCCTTGGTGGATAGATTATCCGGTACTTGTGTTGGGAGGAGGCACCTCGTAATGTTAGTCGAAGTGCACACAAGCTGCCTCTACACCACATTTTTCAACCAAAAAGCCCCACTCTAAAATGTGATACTCATATCCTGTCATTGCCGGTGCATTTTCATGATTAGCTTATCAGATGATTTTACATAAGTTTTTGGTGAATAAGTCATTGTTACCGGTTGTTGCTTGAAATGTCAGAACTCCGTGCTCTGTCATTCTAGATTTGTTAAACAAGGTTGACTAAATTATAGATGATCTTTTATGTCATGAGGAAATTGCATAAAATAGAAGTTATTAACTTGAAGTCTAATTCTTAAAGTAAAAGACTAAAATTCGGTAAATAGAGTAAATTGATTAAACGTGGAATAATGCAGTGTTTGTGGATATTGACCCTTGGTCAAGGGATATGGTTAAAGTGCTGGATTGAACACAATTAGACGTCATATCATGATAAGAATTAAAAGACTAAAATTTAGAAAATAAAGTAAATTGATTAAGCCGAGAATAGAAAGATTTAAATATCTTGGGTTCGTTATTCAGAGTAGCGGGGACATCAATGATGATGTCACGCATCGCATAGGGGTGCATGGATGAAAAGAGGCTTGCCTCTGGAGTACTATGTGATAAGAAAGTACCACCTAACTTGAAGGTAAGTTCTACAGAGTGGTAGTTAGACCGTCCTTGTTATATGAGGTGAAATGTTGGTCAGTCAAGAACTTACATGTTCAGAAGATGTATGTTGCGGAGATGAGGATGTCGAGATGGATGTGTGGGCATACTAGGTGTGACAAGATTAAGAAGAGGCTATTCAGGAGAAGGCGGGAGCGGCATTTGTGGCAGATAAAATGAGGGAAGCGAGATTGAGATGATTTGAACATGTGCAAAAGAGGTGTGTCGACGCCCTACATAGGTGGTGCGAGAGGTTGAACTTAGGGTTACGTGGAGGGGCAGGGATAGACTGAAAAGGTATTGGGAAGAAGTGATTACACAAAATATAGCGCAACTTCGTAATACCGAGGACATGACCTTAGATAGAAAGGAATGAAGGTTGCGTATTAGAGTAGAAGGTTAGGGGTAGAATGTTATATTGTCTTGTGACAGTTTAGGATTTGTCATAAAACTAGTCGTGTCATTATAGTTGTGTTGTTATTGTTGTTCAATTATCACATTATCTCACTATTGTTATTTATTTTCGTGTAGAATTTACATTGCTCCTTGTTTTAGCCTCTATGTTATATCTGTTATTTTTTCTTCTTTTACTTGGGGCGGATACATTTGAGTCGAGTGTCTTTTAGAAACAGTCTTTCTATCTCCATGAGGTAGTGGTAAGGTCTGCGTACACTTTACCCTCTCCAGATCCTACTTTGTGAGATTTCACTGGGTATGTTGTTGTTGATTAAGCCTGGAATAATGCAGTGTCTGTGGATATTGACCCTTGGTCAAGGGATATGGTTAAAGTGCTGGATTGAATACAATTAGATGTCATATCGTGATACTCAGATTGATGCAAGTTTTTAGCTGTTTTACTAGATTGATCAAGCTGTCCGAGAGACAGGTTGAGATGTTCATAAAATGATTGAGCACCTATGGACATGTTCGTTAGAGTGACTTGATGTAACAGTTGAGTGTTGTATTTCCTCTCTCCTGTAAAGCCACTTAGAACAAATCTCTTTCTTGCACATTTAGATCATCGTGCACAGCTGCAAGCCTCTTTGTTTTGTTGTCTATCTTCATGGTGATCAACTTCTGTACAAATTCTCTCTCAATCATATTTTGTAAATTCCCGTCCCTTTATCACTCTCAAACAGACATTAGAATAATCTTGCTTTCATGCCTCAAATTGACATCATCAACGTGTATGTTTTTTGTGTGCCAGCTTCATCTACAATTGTCATTGTTAATAGTACTTGCATGTTCAAGATTAATTGCTGAGCTTCTGTTATATGGTGAAGGTATGCAGCCGCACCACATGAAGTACGAACAGATTGGGCTAAGTTCACCAAAGATTATTTCATAAACCGGCCAACCCTTGTCTCAGTCCTCCTCCTCATAGATGCTAGCATTCCTGCAAAGAAGATTGATCTTGACTATGCAAGTTGGCTGGGAGAGAATAAGGTGATTCATTCTAAGTTATCTCCATTCTGATTTTAATAAACAACGAAGTTGTAAGAACATCATGTGAATATGAGGCCCTCCTTTTGCCATGTACTCACTATTTTAAGTTCTGATTTATCTCCCCTATTCTGTAGGTTGTCCCTTCTCCATCTTTGCTATCTGCATGATTCTGTGAAGTGTTATTTTTATACTACCCATTCCAAGATGACTCCTTATTACTCTTAATATTAGAGAAAAATGCAGTAACCCACTCGCCCGCCCCTCTCCTACTTTGAATATCATTTTTCCCCCATCTAAGCTATATCTGAAATGACTGACCAATTTGTTTTTTTGTTTTTTTTTTAAATATGCTTTTCTGTGTTTATGAAGACACTTTTCTAAGTTTTGTGTTGTATCCTGGGTTCTCTGTTTCAGATCCCAATGACAATAGTTTTCACCAAGTGTGATAAGCGGAAAAAGAAGAAGAATGGAGGAAAAAGGCCTGAAGAGAACTTGCAGGATTTTCTGGAGTTGATACAGAAGTTCTTCCAAACTGCACCACCTTGGATTATGACCAGTAGTGTCACCAACCAAGGCCGAGATGAGATACTGTTGCACATGTCCCAGCTGCGAAACTATTGGCTCAAGCATTGAGTTAGCATCATATGCTTTATTGGTGCTGGGACTAATTTTTGCCCATCGTCTTAAATTAACCTGTGTTGGGGAGCGTTTATGAAAGATTCCAATGTGATGGTTAAGTACAAGGATGTGCAGCGTGCAAATTAGCATCATCAAGAATCGGGTGCCTCGAAAGTCTGAGTTATTAGAACAAAAGAGCCTTGTGGTGACTGCCTTAAGCAATTCTTGTTATTGTTATACTTTCTTAGAACTAGTTATCCTTCTCCTCATTTGCCCAGTCAAGAGTCTGTCACGAGATTGAATAGAGGCTGCGGAGAATGCCCAGGCAACAGGGTTGTCTCCTGTATATATACACACAGCTCTCTTTTCTCTTTGATCTATGTAACGTATGTTTTGCTGAAGAAATGGATTGTTAGAAATGCATTGGCAACAGAAGAAATTGCTGTTTATTTTGCACATCATCAACGACATGACAGAACTTCCAAAGAAGAACTGCTGTTTATTTTGCGCATCACCAACAACATGACACAACCTTCAAAGCAAACGAAAGTAAAACTTATAACCAAAAACATGAAGATTTCGATCTTAAAGCCAAGCTGGATTCTTCAATGCTGTGACAACAGCCTTTACTTGTAAGTACTGCTTTAGACTGTATTCTCCCTTTTCTCTTCCCTGCCCGCTCATCTTATAGCCACCAAAAGGAATTGCAGCATCAAAGGTATCAAAGCAGTTAACCCATATGGTTCCAACTCTCAACGCTCGCATCAATTTGTTTGCTGTGTCTATGTTCTTTGTAAAGACTCCAGCAGCTAGACCATATTTGGTGGCATTAGCTCTTCGTATCACTTCATCAAGATCCCTGTAATGAGGAAATTAAAATGATGAAAATTATTGTACTCTACAGGTCAAAAAGATAATACTGTACCATTAGATTGTCTCATACGTACTTAAATTTTAAGATTGACTGCACTGGACCAAAGATCTCATCCGTTGCAATCAACATATCGTCCTGAATTTAACAATGTGTAAATAATGACAGTATATAAAGCTGTTGATGCTGGAAATTATTTATCTTTTACTAATAAAGTGAAGAAGTATCTCTACCTTAACGTTGGAGAAAACTGTGGGTTTAATATAGTAGCCCCGTGTACCGAGTCTGTCACCTCCAGTTTCAAGTGTAGCTCCACTGTCAATACCAGATCTAATGTACTTCAACACCTTTTCAAATTGTTCTGAATCAATCTGGTGTGTCATGAAACTGATTTGATTAGTATTCGAAGGAAGAAAGAAAAATGTAATCCCTCCAAGTTTTGTTGAGGCAAAATGCGACAAATATTTGATTAGGAAGGACACATAAAATTATTAATACCTGAGGACCTTGTTCATTGTCTGACTTGAATGGATCACCAACTGTGCGTTTCAATGGACGCGCCTTGAATTTTTCAACAAATTCATCATAAATACTCTCCTGAACATATGTCCGAGATCCAGCGCAACAACATTGTCCCTTCACATTAGAGTCGATCGATTATGTCATGATTTATGAACCTAACCAATTGCTTCCTATGCAGTACTGAGAAGAAAATACCTGATTAAAGAACAAGGCAAAGTGAGCTAGCTCAACTGCTTGATCAACATCAGCATCCTCGCAAACAATGAAAGGGGATTTCCCTCCAAGTTCCAAAGTGACAGGTTTAAGATTGCTGCTAGCAGCCAATGACATAATAGTTTTTTCTGTATCTGTTGATCCATAAAAGCAAGCTGCAGTATAAAACAAAAGCAAATCAGTGTGCTGTGTGCAGCAGTAAAGCCAATATATAAGTGCATTCAGATATGGCTAGAACGGTGAAACCAACACTTCTACACATCCTTAGTCCTCTACTTTCATGGTGAAGAATAACAAGAACGCCACAATTTATGTGCAACTCATATAGTAGAAACTAATTTCGGAGACTTTTACCTTGTCCACATCCATATGACTACAAAGAGCAGCACCAGCTGTAGGACCATAACCAGAAATGACATTCAAAACACCTTCAGGCAGGCCAGCCTGTTCCAGATATGTTAAGACTATAATGAGAAATATACATAGGCAGTTCTAGCATCAAAATTAAGAATAAAAAAGGGAAAAGGTAATTCAGTTCTTCGCATGGTACATATCAGTCAACGACACACTCCTCTGACATTGTACTGGAGTAACAAATAATGTAATCCATGTCAGATATATATCGTCACTAAGTTCAAAGACAAGTGATGTTCTTACTAAGATATGATGATAAGAAAAGAAAAATCGGTTAGCTGGTGGTCAAAACAAACTCCTACATAAGAAGAAAGTTTGGTGGTACTATAACTATACCTCCTGCAATAGCTTCGATACATAGAGAGCAGATAACGGGGTCTGCTCTGCTGTCTTTAACACAATAGTATTGCCACAAGCTAAAGCAGGTCCAACCTTCCAAGCAAGCATGAGAAGAGGAAAGTTCCATGGTATAATCTGACCAACAACCCCAATTGGCTCATGCAAAGTCTGAACATGATATGGTCCATCAGCAGGAACAGTCAAACCATGAATTTTATCTGCCCAACCTGCGCGCACAACAAGTTAACCTTAGAGTCTGATATTTCCTTATAGTTTATTTCTAAATGTATACATATAATCAATTTGACTTACCAGCATAATAACGCAGTATACGTACAATCATTGGTATTTCAATGGTAGCAACTTGTTGATATGGCTTCCCACTGTCCCAAGTCTCAAGTGTTGCAATTTCATCATTATGTTTCTCAATCAAATCAGCAATGCGCAACAATATTTTTGATCTCTCCTGAATTAAGAAGAATTAACTAGGTGTAAACATTAACATTTATCGAAGCATATTGTAACATACTGAGAGATCAAAGAAGTGTATACATACATAGGCAGTCATTTTAGGCCATGGTCCTTCATCAAAAGCGTTACGAGCAGCAATTACTACTCGATTAATGTCTTCTACATCACCCTCAACAACATGTGCAATTACCTCTCCTGTTCTGGGGTCAAGTGTTGGAAATGTTTTACCTATATATAAATATGTTCAGTCCCAAAATTGTGCATTAAATTAGTCAAAATTATATATAGAAATGAATATTTAGATAACAATATACCTGATGTAGAATCAACAAATTGTCAGTTTAGTATATTCTATACTGACCCTAGGTTTGATGGGCTCCTGAGCAATGGAAGCTGCTGTGGTGTATCGAATAGCTGTTGTGGCCACACAAGAGCTTCTTCCTAAACAAAACACAATAATTAACTAATCAAAATGTTAACAGCTTGTTCCATCGTTGTTACATGTTATATTTAGAGCTATCACTATGGGCGATCCAATCCATTTACTAACTTTTTCTAAAATTACTAAAAATCTCTTATGTCAATACATAAACATCAACATTGATACAATGCGAATTCTAGGGTTATTGATGATTTGTGTGTATCAGTTATTAAAAATTAGACTATATTTATTTTAATATACTGAAAACATTAAAAAACGTATCAGTAATTAATTGGTTGTTTAATTTTTTTAGGTATCAGTGAAAC
>JBCEWC010015804.1:0-13503 GCA_038996855.1 Solanum aculeatissimum
GATTTTGGTAATTTTGAAAAGGGTCGGGATAAACTGAAATTATTGTCCCAAACTATGGGATTTGTAAAAATTTTCCTTTAATTAATATATTTTATAAAAAGTGGATAAAATAAAATTATAATAATGCCCTTGATCGTCCTTGATTTGGCGCTCTCTCTCTCTATATATACCATCTTAAAAAATCGAAAGTTTTATAATTTAATTACATCAATAGACTAGGTATATATTTGTACCATTATTTTATCCTAATATTTATTGTTTTAAAAATATATTAATAATTTAAATTTTAACAAATATTGGGCAGGTGCTGACCCGAGCCATTCTCCCCTAGTAATTACACTCCCTCCGTCCCAATTTAATTGTCAAGGTTACTAAAAATAATTATCCCAAATTAATTGTCAGCTTAAAGAATAAAAAAAACAATTAACCACTTTTTCTCAATTGTACCCTTGGTAATTTACTTCTCTTAAATGTGAAAACTCTATTTGTTAGGATACAATTTTCAAAAAGTTCAATATTTATTAGGACTATTTTAGTCAAATTACATATCTTATTAACTTTTTCTTAAAGGATGTGTCAACTCTTACCATGACAACTAAATTGGGACAGACCGACAGAGTGAGTATAATATGATAACATCACAACATGAAAATGATGGAAAAGAAAAAATTATTGATAAAGTCCAAATCTAGGGACAATACTTGTTCAACAGATGCAGTGTCATTACACAACGCAGCTAAACTGAAGATGATTCACCAGAATAAGCCTACATCCTCCAATCTACAGAATTACTTGTGTATTAAATTTTCTAAGTCCCTATGTTTTCTCTCCAGGAAAACTAAGCACAACATCTCGTTCTAATTCGTCAGCCAAACTCTCCAGATGTTGTGTTTAGCATCTCACAGACCACAAAATTCCATCCAATATCTCATTCTAGATATTGCAGTGCGCGGGGACTGAAACATGCCATCTGTTCAATAAACATGAATAAAACGAATTATAGACAGGGACAAACATAGTTAGCTTTGTGTTATGCTTCAATTTATCAACGTTATCCTGTTCTAAATAAAACCCCATATGCAGGATCATCGTATAACTTGGACCAGAGAAAACATACTAATCTGCTCAACGTATGCACATTTTCACTTTCATTCCTTCACATAATGTTGATTCAGTGGAGGCAGTATCGTCCTGCTGATTGGTCATAGGCACTAGGCTAGATAGTGAAGCAGTTTGCAACTATGATGAAGTAGCCCTCAAATTTTAATTAGCAACGTTAGGCAAAATCAAACAGCAAAACTTTACCTTCAACTCAATTGGAATAACTAGAGTGGTCGCATAGAACTTCATTTGTCAGGATGTGCTCTTTTAGCCCTGCGACGTGTGTGGCTTGTATGGTGTCTACGAGAATGCTTCTTTGGCTTCTTGCTGCTGAAATGCATAGGACAATCACATTGGAGTCGCAACAAAGGGAAGAGAATGTTAAAGCTACTCCAAATACAATCATGGTTAACCAAAGCAAAGTTGTGAAAACTAACCGCCTAGAATCTGATACCAAATTTAGAAGAAAGATCACAGGTACGGCCAGCAAAGCTGAGGCCTGGAATAAATACAAAAAAATGGAAACTAATAACTAAATGTTAAGTCAAAATATCATAAGAACAAAAACATAATCCACCCTCACTCAATATCTGATATTAAACGAGATTATTACGATATAGCACTACATACCAGATACCAAGCCAACTCCTTAGTAGCATATGGTTGGGTGATGTGGTGATTCTTCAACATGTGATGTATGTTTTCTTGAGCCTTCAAAATCAAAAGAAACAATGATCCATATAAGCCGATCGTCATCATCATTTTAAGACTAAGTATAACATTTTCCAAACATCACAAGAACAAGAGGGAAAATCAATTCCTGAAAGATAAATGAAATACTGAAGTTGAATTTTACCAACACATTTGGAAAAAAGGTTATCATTTTAATTTTATTTTAAATAAAACTTAGTATGCTTGAATGTTCCTTCCCATAATTGAAACTAAGTAGCCATATTAGCCAAACTCCGCATCATTCAGCATTTCATTCCCCAATAGCTTTCCCAATTTTTCTCAAGGTAAGTCCTCAAATCGCCTTGGCTTTTGTAAACAAACCACGTTTGAGGTGTTCTTTAAAAAGAATTAAATGTTCATACCAGAATAAAGTTAGATCTCTACCTAATTATAACAGTGTCAATCGGAAAATCAGAAATTTCAGGCAGCCATTCATCAAACGCATCAGAGGCGAAGTGCCTCTCCCTCTTTTTTCCCTTTGTAGGTACAGTAAGACCATACTTTTAATGAAAAAGAGGCAGATTACTATAAAACTTTCGAACTCCAGAGAAATTATCATTAAACATTAGATCAATGTATAATAGCAAGAGAAACTCCATGGTGCCGTTGAATGAAAGCTAAAACACATGAATGGTCAATAATCTTACACTTCCATTGTAAAATGTTTGTTAACAAATTAAGTTGACATGCAAAAAAGCCGGTGTAATATATAGAGAAAAGGTATAAAAGTACCCCTAGACTTGTCAAGGACTATCAGTTACACACTAATACTTTGCGGGAGTCCTGTGACCCCCTTGGACTAATTTTGAACTAAAACTATTAACCCCTGAAGTGTTGAGGTGGCAAAGAGAGTGAGAAGCAAAGAAAGCATAAATTTTTTAATTTTTATAATATTTCTGTCATAAAATACAATATATTCTTCCATTTTCTTCTCTCCTCTGGTGAAAGAAGCCAGTAAAAATGAAAATTAAAGGAAAAGAAAAAGAGAAAGAGAAGAAGGGGGCAAGGCCGATGGAAAAAGAGACTGTGCAACCATTTTAAGGGTATGGTGGGGCTTGCTGGTGATGGAGGTCAATCAGCATCAGGCCATCAGTGATATTGTGGCAAGGAATGACGAAGAAGAAAGAGAAAGAAAAAGAAAAGGAATAGAATACAACGAAAAAGACAAAAAGCTATTTTTTATCAAATGTAAACGTGTCAGGTGCGTGTACTTGCCAATCCAACACAGACATGAGATTGGCATTTTTAAGGATGTGTTTTTCCATCTTAGAATGGTCCTGGGTGATCATAGGACCTCCCACAAAGTATAAGTGTGTAACTAGTAATGCAAGACAGTTTGAGGGTGGCTTTCTGCCTTTCCCTAATACATACTCTAAATCAGACACTCATTTAAAGCAAGTAACCATACATCTAAAGCTTGAAGTCGTGGAAAAAGAAAACAAGGTGTTAGATGATAGCATATTCACCAGAATACTTCTTGTTATTCTTGTCTCTTCTAGACATGCACCAATGCGAAAATCCTTTACTATAAACTACTTATCTCTATGTAAGACGATACCTATGAGCCGCTATTGTCAAATACTTGATGAGCAACAGCATAGGTTTCCTCACTCACCCACAGATGGCCCAACCATTTTATGACAAAAAGAACCACAGCACGGAGTGAGAGAACACGAGCAAGTTTATCTTTCCTTTACCTATTTGATGTCTGCTAAGCAAGATTACACCAGTTTCTCTAACAGAGACAAAATCAGAAAACACAGTAAACAAGAAAAGGATGCCTCTAATTAGGTCTCATAGTGGTCTACCAATATAAAAGGTTAATTATTGCAAACTTAGGGGTCGTTTGGTTGGCAACATATTATCCCAAGATAAATAATCCCGGGATAAGTTAGCATGGGATAAGTTATCCCACCATATATATGGGATAAGTTATCCCACCACTAAGGCAAAAATGGTGGGATAAATAGTCCAAGGATTACCTTATACCTCCAACCAAACATGGGATAAAATAGTCTTACATTTTATCCCGAGATTATTATAACTTATACCTTACACCAAACGACCCTTTAGGGTTGACTCATGATGACCCACCCATATCAACATGGGTTTTCATGCAAATATTTTTTCTTTATAATTCTGTAAATTATCTCATTAAGTTTTTTCTGCAAATATCTCAACAACAACAACAACATACCCAGTGGAATCCCACAAGTGGGGTCTGGGTAAAATGTACGCAAACCTTAACACTACCTCATAGAGATAGAGAGGTTGTTTCTGCAAATATCTCATTAATTTTATTTTCAAGTCCAACCTTTTACATCTCTCCCTCCTTCCATCTTGACAGTTAACTTGTCCAAAAAGTTCAGCTTCCATTCCTTCCTCCAGACAGTGAACTCCATGAGATAAATCACGTCTTTTTGTTGGTAATATCGAGGCAATAATCACTGTAGGTTGTAATTGTAATAAAAAGTATGCATGGGAACAATTCTAGATCTCACGTGACAATAAAAGAAAATCAAGGGAGAAAACATCAAGGATGGCACATTCACAAGTGAAGCAGCACCAACAGGAGACCGAGGTAGGAAATACAGAGGAGAGAAAGACATCATGCCTGGTGATGATATAAACTGACAGTTTTCTTGAACTTCCTATAATGACGATGAACTTTCTTTGTGTAAGGTTGCAAGAGAATCCTTGCTTTGTCAATATGAGGTTTCATCACCAGTGAGACTTGGTCAACATAAGGGCCTGCGACTTTCCTAACTTCCTGCCAAATTAGTAGGCTGATATGAATAAATCATGCTGACCATAGTCATTGAACATTGATGGTAAAAACAAATATACCTGGATGTAAGGTTGGATGACCTCCTGTGCATTCTTAATATGAGGTTCCATAAACTTCTTGGATTCATGATAAAGGTGAATAGTCTTAGTCTTGAGCCTCTGTATATGAGGCACGGCATCACGAGCAAATTCCACTGAACGCTCTTTCATAGCTGGGATCCATTTCTTCAAACGAAACAACAGGGAATCAGGGAACAATTGAACACAGAGAAGAAAAGCATAGTATACATGTTATTTCAATTTCGGATATGAAAAACCAACAAAAATCTTAACTATAATTTATCCTCTCCCAGACCTATGCATAGAGGAATAGATGCAAAGAGTAATGCAAATATAGGGAAGACACAAAGAAGGGGGAGTCAAGGTGCCCACGGCGACAAACTAGATAACAGAACTATGGACTAGCAAAAAATGATGCCTCCTTTGGTAGAAAGGAGAAACTAAAAGGGAATGGCTTACTGTTTTAAATGAGTGAATATGAGGCTCTGCCATCTTTACGACTTCAGATTTGGTCTCCAGAGCCTGAAGAAATCATTGTTAAAATGATTGAAATCTATAATGCAGAATAGAATATCTCAAGAATACTATAAAGAACAAAGCGTAATTTGACCTAAATGAGGGACTGATTATTTAGAAGCATTAACAGAAGAACAAAACCTTTTTTAAAGTCTGATCCAAAGCTGGTCGTCCGTGCTCATTCCAGTAAGTCATAACAATTGACTGCACAATCACAATAAATCAAGGAAAATGGATAAAAGAGACAGTCTTATCATATGCAAAAGAATAAGTATAATCACCCGAAAATGTAAAAGATGAACAGCAAGCCAAGGTGGAAGCCATCCTTCTTTAGCCTGGTTTCACAACAATAACACATCCAATCAAATTCCAAAAAGTAGAGGACATGAGATTCAGTGAGTAGTTCATTGTTTTTCCTCGAGTCATCACACTGTGATTTTATCAGGTTCCCATCAGTTTTTTGTAAGTTATAAAAGATCAGAACCCCCACCCTAATTGATCCAATGGGAAATAGCTCAATTGGAAAAAAGGAAGAAGGGAAATGAAGAAAGAAAATATGTACGGAGTAAAGAAGCAGAAAGAAACACAATAAGATACTTTGGTCTTCAAGGTCAATTTTGATAGTTAATGCCATCATCCAAACTTTAGATGGAAGAGTGTATCAAACCAGGGGATTGGAAACTTCCCAGAGAAAAATGGAACAAGTAAAGAGAGGACAAGAACCTCATTGCAGAAGAAAGACATTATTGGGGATAGATATTTCTAGATATATTTGAAATCAGTGACAGACCAAATACAAGTGCAAGTAGGGAAAAAAAAGAAATATGATAATCTCAAAAGTACAGATTCTACCTCCTCAAGCTGCTCAGAAACAGAAGAAGCCTCCAATTTAGCCTTCATCATTTCTTCCTGAAGCCACCTAAAGTATTAGTACCTTCAGCTAATCAGCATTTCCTATAGTTAAAAGAAAGTAAGTAACGCAAACCTCTGCAACTTGAAGAGCACGTTTGGTTTTACGGATTCTAGCATTCTGCTCCTCATTTATCCGTTGTAGCTAAAACCAGACATGCATACAATACACAGTGATGTCAATTCCTTAGGAAGTGAATGCAAAAAGGATTATATTTGAACGTTTTATCCAAAAATTACTTAGATCAACATGAGCATCAACCAAATAAGAAAAGAAACTAGAATAATGAAGATCTCTCAATGATATGAAGATTCAAGTAAACAACACATACACTTTCAAGTTTTAGAGTCAGTTCCTGTATTTTCTCCTCTGCTTCATTTGTACTGAGTTCCAGAGTAGCTTTCTTCTCGTTTTGTGCTTCTGTTTCCCTTCTAAGAACATCTATCTGCACATCAGCAGAATATTAAGGAATGCAGCACAATATCAGTACAAAGAAGCCAGCTTAAACATAACTAACCTGGCGCTCAAGTTCAGTAGCACGCACATTAGCCTTAGCAACCAGCTCTTTTGCAGTAAGGGATCCTTTTTCCTAGTGAAGAAGATAGGTATATATCAAGTTAATGTCCACTCTATTGCACATAAATATCCCTGTTTCTTTTATCACAGTTATCACTGTCCGATATACTAGAAAGGACCACTCTCATTTCAAAAGTTATGTGTTGCCAAACCTGAAATAACTGAAGTTCACTTTGTAGAGAGGCCAATTTGGCTAATTTCAAGTCAACTGTACTCTCCAGCTCTTTGATTCTCTCATCCTTCGATCTCAGTTCACGAGTACTCTCGTCAATGCGTGACTCTTCATCCAAGGAAAAGGAAAGAAAATTGAGCTGTTAATTAGAAGGGAAAGAATTTTACTATTGCACATGACCCAGATTATTCGTCGTTACTCCTACGGTAGGTCAGCATTTGTCTGGAGTTTATTAGTTTGGTTAAAAATTTCATTATAGGAACAAGTACCAGATTTGAAGAATTTATATTTTGAAAGAACTCCTAATTTGTTCCCACAGGAAAAATTATTGAGCATTGGAATGACATGGGCTCAAACAGCCTGAACTAGATAATAGAGGTGTCATATAGCAAATCGCAACTAGTTTGGGGTGATGCATAGTTGATTGATTGAAATCACTCAATAATTTTCCAACAAAATAGCCAGATCCACCAAAAGACAAACGGCTAATTCAGTTTACAACAATAGGTACACCAAAAGTCTAAACTCCATATAACTGATAACTCTAAGTAGTTTTATACTCGAAAAATGTTCCAAATAGTGGCAAATAATTGTTCAGTTCTTCCAAATAGAAAATGAAATGTTAAGATCATAATGCAAAATTTCCTATTTTCTATCTTAACTAAAGACCAGGTCAAGATGTTTCATCAAACCTTTTATTCAGAAAGTCAAAATTCACTAAAATTTAATCTGTAGAAATCCACTGCACCAAGGAAGCCAGTATTTTGTATTACCTTAGAGCTCGTTTGGTCAAGCATAAGTACCACAATGCATGTACAAAATTTGCATCAATTTCATATGTTGTTTGGTTATTGATCTATAACCTACATAAAATTCAGTATAGCTTATACCATGTTTGGTTGGCTTTTTCCTAATATAAATAAGAATAAACTTAACTTATGCTATGTTTGGTTGCTTTTTCCTTGGTGGTATAAGTAATACATGCAAAGAACAACAACAACAACATAGTCAATATAATCACAAAGTGAAGTAATACATGCATGAGTTATACAAAATTCATGTACTAATTTATGCAAGGTAGACTGTAGAATAGCAATACATGTATTAGTAATATATGAATTAAATAATTACAAGACAAAAATCCCTCGTCATACTACAGGCTAAGTTGTTAAAAAAGTATTTTTCTTTTGTTTTTATGATAACCATGGTATTTAGATCAGCTTGCATGCATCTGACTAATTCCACGGGATATGTGTCTCCTCCCACCATCAATAGGTATCATGTAACTCTGTTCACTATTGCAAAGACAAGTGGAAAAAAATCCCATGGCTTTTTTGTCTTCACTGGAATTTGAACATGAGATCTCATGATTCTTAACCCACTTCATTGAGCACTAGGTCACACCCTTGGATAACAAAGTTGAGAATCTTTTTTAAATTACACATTGTATAATTAAAACAAACTAAATATTCAATAAAGAATAATCTCTACATTACAATATATGTATACTACTTCATGTATAACTAATTTATGCACAACTAATCCTTGCATTTCTAATCTTTGTACAACTATCACCTACATAGCAAATCCCTAATTATTAATGCCTACATAACTCTAATCAGCAGCCAAACCAGCGCTTAGTTTTTAAAAAACTATAGCTGAGAAACTAGAAGTCTAATAGGTTTCTTGAAAACATTTCTGCTATACCAGGAATACACACTAACTAAAATATGCTTCTTCATTTTCATGTCTTCCTGCTACATAGACCAAAGTAGGGAAGGCAAAAATAAACCCAAACCCGCCCAACCCGTGCAGTGTTTCTACGGGTTATGTTATGTTCCATTATTAAGTTGACCCAACAGGTTGAAACCAAAATAATCAAATCAAATCAACTCAATTGTTGAAACCAAAATAATCAAATCCACTTAACTCAACTCTATGAAATGATAAAAGTACTAAAATAATCTTATATCTCAGATTAGTTTCGGATGAATCAGCTATATCTGCTACACTCTACTCGGGTCAGAGGAGAAAAATGCTACATTTATGAGTCAACCCAGATGATAAATTTCCAAGAATTGAACTTGAAAGATTCAATTTCCAAAAGATGAATAGAAAAAATACTAAACCCAGTTCCATTTTTGAGTAAAAACAGCATATATCTACAATGGGCATAGGAAAAACCTAAAAGGGAAATCTTGGAGTTGAGTTGGTCAAGTTGAAGTCTGATAGATGAATCTGCATCTGAATCAACAATGGTTTCTGAATCAGCAACTTCATTTGATGAAATTATTGTCAAAATTTGGAGAAATAGGAAAGAGTATAGAAGCAGTTTCAAGAACGCCATTTTTGCACAGAGACTTTCCAGAGAAAATGCAGTGACAGTTTTGGACTCTTGGGTTTTTGAGATTTAAGTAGGGAGTCACTTCATTTTACTATTTTAACCACGAAGCGGGTAAGTCGATCAAGATGAAATTAGATATTTTTTTATAAATATTTATCTCATATTATATGGATACTTATTAAATTGAGATAGAATTAATTATTTTTTTTCCATTTTATCTATACCATTAATTAGTATTAGTGTATTAATAATTTTTTCTAACTTAATTTAATATGCATTGATATAAATAAATGATAAAATAGTAATGTTTACTAGTATATTAATAATTTCTTAATAATAGTGTAAAATAGAAAGTGTCCATATAATATGGAACAGGGGGAGTAATAATTTGTATCAAGTTTGAGGGTGTATTTAAGCTTAGTTCGCCAAGTTGAGGGGAATTTTTAAGTCTATCAATAGTTTAGGGACGAAACTAATAATTCGTGTCAAGTTTGAGGGTGTTTTTAGTACTTCACTCTTTAAAATCTTAAGGTGTATTTGTTTCTTAAATCAATTATCCAACTTAGTCTTATGTTTATATACACTAAAATAGAAAAAATATATCTTGTATATAAGTACTATAATTTTTATTAGGGAGGAGAGGGGGTTCGGTGAATACATTCAACCTTTTTTAGATCTGTTTTTGCTTATAATTTTTGACTTATTTTCATCACTTTCACTTAAAAATAAATCGTCAAAAATTTTCTTCCCTTACCGAAATATTATAAAAATGAATCGAAACTATTTTAACTTAAAGTCACCTAAAATAAATCGATTCCATTTACATTTGGAGTTAGTTTGGTGCACCTCTTGGAATTAAACATAGACAATTTTGCATTAGAAATGTACTTAAGATACTTCCAAGTATGCATGTCTAAGAAAATGCTCATTGCTATGGGGAGGCCAATCCCAACTCACAAAGTTGACAATGAAAACTCAAATAAGTAACTTATATCTCATTATCCAACAATTCTTAATTGATGTTAATGTCCCCTTTCTAATGTATAAAAATAATAAGGTTTGAGTCAAATTTCACAACAAAAGCAAGTCATGTCCAAAGTTTCTTTTGCTATACTTCTGTGGTAGAGGAAGTAGGATGACAATGGAGTTGAGTGACCAATGACATTTATTTAACATATATCCAAGTCATAATAATAATAATAATAATAGCCTTTTTTAGTGTTTGAATATCTTTTGAGAATGTATAGACCATTTGAATTTGTGCAAAGGATTTTTATGTTTTTCTCAAATTAAGTATGAACCATGACATCAAAATACTTAAAGACCTAAGATACTTTAGACTTTGAAGAAAGTAAATCTATGTAAATCGAAATACATCATCCATAAATACTACATAATAAAAATTATAGAGAATGACTTGAATTTCGTAGGACCCCGAATATTAGAGTGAATAAGTTTAGATGAAGAGGCAGTATAATAAATACTTTTATTAAATAGCAACAAATGTGATTTTGCAGGAGCATAAGATTCACAATCAACATTAAGATTATTCTTAAAATTAATCTTAGACACCAAATCGCAAGAGGAAAATAAAGACTTCAGATTCTGAGTATGAGGATGTGTTGACTGTCTATATCACAATTTTCAAAGAGCATTGTATCACGGACTTAGAACTTTAGGTGGAAACTGGTGAAGAAGTGTAACTCCGTGCCAAGGATCTCAAACAACTCCGACTTTAGTTCCTTCCCCTTCTACAAGATCAAGTGGTGGGTCATACCAGTTGGCTTAGTTAATCTCCTCAGAATACAAAGCAAGAAGAGTTTTCCTTGTCAATGTCCTTGACCAATCACCTTCCTGCATGTCTTCGGATTCTGAATAAGACAAGCATTAGGTAAGAAACAAAGTAAGCAATATCGGTTAACAAGTTGATTAATAAAAATCAAATTAGCAGATAGTTTAGGGACATAAGGAGCATTAGATAAGACTAGAGAAGGATAAATAGGAAATATAAATTGTAAAGGGCCACTTTTATAAATATCGAGGTTTATTTTTTATAGTGATAGTGCCATGGATGGCAAAAAGGTAGGAGGAAGCAACGTTTGTCAAGCACCAATCATGTGATGAGTGGCACCTGAATCTATAATTCAAGGGGTAGTCGACATAGGCTTATCAAAACCTAATACATGAAGACCTTTGATAAGTTTTTACATGAGGTCAGTAGACATAGAAAAGAAAGAACCATCTTGAGGATTAACAGTAGTAATGGTTGGGATGTGGTGGATGAACTCGATAATTTTTTATCTAATGGACATCTTCCTTGTAATATCAACAGAATAGTTTGGAGGTAGACCCTCTCTGGTTACATCAATAAGAAGCATAGTGACCCTTCTCATGATAGTTTGAAGCACTCAACAATAGACAAATCACGATCTTTATCATAAGTTAAAGATATTTTCACATTGTAGGAGCAGCTGATCGACATAGGAGTGAGATTCAGAGAAAGGAATTGTCGATATACTCCATGATCCATGTAGGTACCTTTGCATCAAATACACACCATTTAGAAATGCCTGTTGAATTGTTAGTCATGGTTTCTAGTTTGAGCAAAGTAACATGAACTCAAAGCTTTTTTTTTCCTTAAGAAAATTTTGAAAATACCAAGTCTAGGAAAAATAGTTCTTCCATGTCGGGGCATTGATTATGTGAATTCACTAAAATGGAATGGAAAGAGAAATACATGAATAGGAAGAGAGGGAAAAGAAGAATGACAAAAAAATATTCAAAGTTCTAAAGGGAGGAGCGTCACAGGAGCTGAAAAGTAACGTCAATCAACACATAAGAGGGGAAACCAAGAAGAACAAAGAGGAAGAGGATGACTTATGTGAGCAGAAGGCAGATCGTAAGGGCGAACATGACAAGGAGAAACAACTTCGTCCAAGTTTGAACTCCGGAGAAGAGGAAGGGGAAGAGACGCATTAGGAAAGTGAACTGAGTTTAGGGCTACCTCCTAATCAATCAACTAGATTTAGGGCTACATCTGGTTGGTACCAAATGTAAATTGATGGTGATTAACAAAGTCGACTTTTGATAAAATTACGCATAATTAACTAATTAATATAAAAGTCGACTTTATCGAATTTTGTTCAAATGCTATATATATAGGCAAAATATATAAATATGTCTTTTAACTTAGCTTCAACTGGTATCTATGGTCTCCACCTTTGGGTGTGAGTAGACACATAAATTTATATAAAATTAAATAAGTTGACACGTGTCTAAAGTTGTCAAAATGGGTTAGTCTAATCCAACCCAACCCAAGCATTGCGCGTCAACGAATTTGAAGGGCAAGGATGGACCAACCCTTCATTTGAAAGGAACTGAAATAGTCAATCTAATCCAACCCTAAAAGGGTCACATCTTAGGGTGGGCTAGCCCTTCTTTTTTTTATATAATTTTTTCTTTTCAAACTTAAATTTCTCAATATATTATATTTTCAACATGTCCAACAAAATTAATTAGTACACCCATAATATGCATTATACATGTGATTAGTAGTGCTTTTAATTACAATCTCATATTTGAAATATATAACATCAAGAATATGAGAAGATTTTCAAATCAAATATGTCAAACAATGATCATAAATTTGAATTATCCCACGGTCAAAGAAAATTAATAATATTTTTTAACAAATAAATAAGTAAAGAAAATTTTAAAAACAAACATGTAAACTAAAGAACAATTACGTCTTACAACTTTAGTTATTTTAATCTAAATTAGATAATATTTTCGGCTCATGATGAGTTGATCCCATTCCGGCCTCGGTTAAGCTTCATTGGCCAAGGACTTAGTTTGGCCGGACTTACATACCTTAGTTTTATCTAGGTTTTAAAATCATTATCTCAATCATACATCAATTATGGATTAAGTTGGGTTAGCCTCATAGGCTAAGTTCATTTTGACGGCTTTATACATGTCCTACGAGACATAATACATATAGAATATCACATAGGATATAAAGTAGGATGAATTTATCTATTAATTTAAATTTTGAATAGTTAAAATGTCTATTTGTACACTGATAAATTTAGAGATCATATTTATCAATTAGAATCATATATATGTATTATGCCTTATGATAAAACTAGTTTTGAAACTTGAAAAATTAAGAATATAATAACAAGATGGTGATGAGGCGATTGGTGGACTAGTTCAAGGTTTAAAAATGGGAATAATTACTTTTTTGAATTCCTTTTATAAAATATTTATTGTTTTTAAATATATTTTTTATTTATTACCTAGATG
>JBCEWC010015805.1:0-13502 GCA_038996855.1 Solanum aculeatissimum
TTTAATGAAGGGCAAAAAGTTCAATCAACATTTCTAAGGGTCTTCACACTTTTAATATAGTATAGATAGATATAGATGTGTGTGTATAATAAATAAATAAAATAACTTTAATTAAAGACACAAAAATAATCAAAATAAAAGAAGAAAGAAATCAGTAGAATAAAAAAGTTGAAAGAAATAATGTCAGCGGTAAACTTTAGTTAAAGACAAATTAGAAAAAATAAAATAATCTTTAAAGATACATAAAAACAATTAAGACAAAACAAAAGAAAAAAGGAATTAGTAAAATACTATTTTCCTCCTAATTTAATACGAATCTCATAAATAGATTGATTATTTCTCTGAATAATTCTTCCTATCCTTTGAAATACTAATCACTCTTCCGATAAATTTCTCAACCAAGATCACTCTTCCGATAAATTTCTCAACCAAGATAATTTTTTTCTTTCAGAATATATCACCTTATAGTTGGAATCAACATTCTTTCAAAAAATCTTATTTTGAAGAGAATTTTTTTTCACATGATCTTTCTCCTTATATCAATAGCTTCAGAAGAATCATGAGATACTCTCGACATCTCAGTTATGAAATTTGACACCCATATATATTCATCATCATTATTAGAAGAAGAGACTAAATGATGGAGTCCATTGTTGTTGATTACAAATACTTATATATTTTTATTTTATAGTTTAAATAGATATAAATTGTTATGAAAAGTGAAAAGTTTTTGATCTTTTCATCTTTCATTTACTTAAGTGTGTATTAAGGTGAGGGAAGTTTTAAAAGAACATGATTAATTGAGTAGTGTATTTAAATATTTTTAGTTTTTATTGAAAATAAAAATAAAAAATAAAAAACAAATATAAAATGTCAAAATGGGGGATAAAAGATAAATAGAAATACTAATATAAAGAGATGTCACATCAGATTGTCTTCATCCAGCTTTATGTATATAGATTAAAATTGAAGTATGTATTTTTTAAGTCTAATTTTGTTTATTTATTTTTTGGTAAAAAAAATTACATTTTCGATTATGTAAATAAAAAATAAAAAAAATATTTTGTTAAAAATTTTAGTCAAACATTTTAGCTTTTTAAATGATAAACTTTTGTAACTAAAATATAATTAAAAAAATGTACGAAGAAGATTTGCGGGGGTGGGGGGGGGAGGGGAATCCTAATTTGGTACAAATCTCATAAATAGATTGGCTCTTTATCTAAATAATTCTTCTTACCATTTGAAATACTAATCACTCTTCTTATAAATTTCTTAATCAAAATGATTTTTTTTCTTTCAACATATATCTCCTTATACAAGGAATCAACATTCTTTCAAAAAATCTTATTTTGAAGAGAATTTTTTTACATGATCTTTTTCCTCACATCAGTATCTTTAAAAATATCATGAGATACTCTCGACATCTCATTTACAAAATTTGACACTCATATATTCATCATCATCATTAGAAGAAGATGCTAAGTGAAGGAGTCCAATGTTGTTGGTTACAAATATTCATATATATTTTTTTATTGGTTAAATAAACATAAAATATTATGAAAAGTAAAAAGTTTTTGATCTTTTCATCGTCCATTTACTTAAATGTGTATTAATGTGAGGGAAGTTTTAAAGGAACATGATTAATTGAGTAATGCATTTAAATAGTTTCAGTTTTGTTGACAGTACAAATAAAAAATAGAAAACAAAATGAAAATGTCAAAAAAGGAGATAAAAGATAAATAAAAATGAACGTCATAGAGAAGTGTCACATCAAATTATCTATGTCCAACTTTATATAGATATAGATTTGAATTGAAGTAAGTAAGTATTTTTTAATCTAAATTTGTTCATTTATTTTTTGGTAAAAAAATTACATTTAATCAAGCATTTTAGCTTTTTAAATGCTAACCTTTTGTAATTAGAATATAATAGACAAAAAATATACGAAGAAGGTTGATGTCGGGGGCGGAGGAAGGGGAAGGGGATATAGACGAAGTTATAACTTTAAATAAAATATCATAAATAAATCAAAACAACGAAATATGGGTAGACGAATAATAGTGTAGAAATAAATTAAATTTTTTTAAAAAAATATATATTTATCTATATTATATTAAAAATAAATAATAAATAAGAATGTTAGATAAAGTGACAAACTATTAAAAAGTCACATGATAATGAAATGCTATAATTATTGAGAGTTCAATAACTACAAGTTAGGACAAAATTAGAAAATAAGTTATAAATTATATTGTAAGAAATAAATTTGAAGAGTAAAACTATTTTCTTTTATATAAAGAAGTATTTATTTAATAATAATGATCAAAATCTTAAATTGTGTATACCACGTAATTAAAATCTCAATAAATAACGAACTCAATTTAATATCAAGTAACTTAAATTTAAACTCAACATTTTATATAATGAAATAAAAAAAATTAGAAAAGTCAATTGCTCATTATGTGTAACACACAATAAAAAAAATTGAGCACCGACAAACTAGGAAAAAATAATTAAAATATAGTAAAAAGAATATACGAAGAGAGGGGGTGCGAAAATAATATTTGTAAAATATAATGAAATAAGTAGATGATACACATATTATTGTCTATAAATTTTAATTAAAGAGAGGTGAACAATAGAATAAATTTATTTTATATTAATAAGAATGGAATTTGGTAATTATATTATACTAAGTGATAAACTAATAAAAGTCAACATTAACAATTTAAAACATATTACGTTATTTTTATTTATACATATTTGATTAGGAGGGATTTAGGGTGGGGTGAAATAACAGAGGAGTAGAGTGTAGGGAGAGACATGATGTATTTCATTGAAAAATAATATGATAGTTGAACGTTTTAAAACATAATAGCTTTCAACATGTTCATTAAGATATCACAATAATATAAAATAATTATAAATAATAATTTAATATTTAACCACACATCACACGAATACATATACTAATATATATTATATATTTGCCTAATTACATAATTTACCCGAATAAAACTCCTATTTATGATGTACTTCTATTGTTAAAACACTTTCTATTGACAAGTATTCCTTCACTTGTTGCTCATTACTTATGGATAAAGGCACAGAGTTATGGTAGGGCTTCGTCTCTTTGCTTAATACTTAAATTAGGTATTTTCTTTGTATACTGGACAGCAGCTCTAACCCAACAAAAAGGGCAGAGTTCCATTTGGTGGGTCTTCTTGGTTTTCTCTCTCTCTCGATCGGTCGAGGATTCTCAAGGTAAGCAAATAATAATCATTTTATAATTCGTGATAAGATTTTGTTTTCATAATTGTTTAATGGAAAGAGAAAACAGAGTTTTGCTTTAGGGCTTTGATATTTGGTAATTGATAATGTTTAGGTAGAGTATACCATGAATGATTCAACTGATAATATAGACTTCTTTCTTAACTCTATTTAGGGTGTTTAAATTGAATCTTTTTTCGTATAGAAAGTTTGATCATAGGTATGGTATGTGGAAAGATGCTAACGGTTGGGGTTGTATTTACTGCAAAAATACCAGTATATAGAATGAGCATGGTCCAGTTGGAATTGCTATACATCAGCCCTCTCCCTTTTCTCTACTTTTTTAGACAAAACTGAATTTATAGGTTATTACTTTTTGTGGGGGAGGGAGGAACCGAAAATTGGTCATGTGGCAGTAGTTGGATATTGCTCACTGGTTGTTTGAGTTGGATTTCAGTGACTGATGCAATTTTTGCTCTTTTTTTTTTAAATAATCGTGATGTTTGGGCCAACTTATGTGCACTACCTCCCATCCAAACAAGTATTTGATAAATCTTATGTCGGTTGGGATTTCATGTGCTATCTCCAAGGTTTTCACCGTGGCCATCATGCCACACTGTTGGGTGCTAATTTTTTAGTGGTTAACCTGGTGTTGACATTGAGATTTGGAACTTTGGAGGATTTTCCTTCAAGCCTTACTTTCTCTCAATTATTCATCAAGCTATTCTGAAATCTGTGTCTCATTAGTAAGGATTATTTGACCATTCTTAGTCATATGTTGTATTGTTGTTATTATATATGTTTTTTCAAAATGAAGTTTTTATCTTTTTTTCAAAAAGGAGAAGTTTTCAGTGAAGATTTCCATGACTCTTTACAGATTATATTTGCTTTCTAAGATATCTGATGCAGATATTAATTGTCAAAAGATTTCCAAAGAAGTGGGTTATGTTTTTATTGTCACTAGTAGATTGATCGAGCTTAATCGTAGGGTTGTCATGTCGAATTCTTGAGACTTTCTTCTTTTGCTTTGTTTTAGAGTTCAATTGTATGCCGTTAATTGGTTTGTCGCATTGGCGGAACATGCCTCAAAACACTTTCTAGATCTGAGACACCTAAAAGACCTAAAAAAATTATTAGGGGTCATATGCTATTGCAAAAAACCTTGAATAGTCCCTTAAACTGGTTATTTTCTTTTTCTTTTTCCTATTTCCTTACCTCTTTCTCCATAAACCAATTTGAAGCTATTATTGTTAAACATAATTTGTTCACCTCCATAGGAAAAAAATGCTAGCTTCTGATTACAGTGTAGTATTTAACAGTTTACTTACTTTTGCATCCATTATGTAAACCTCGTTATCCAAGTTTTAGATTTGCCTTTGAGAAAGTTTGTTTTGTTGATTGTGTCTTTTATCATATAGTTGAACAACATCATCTTTTGACCCTGCTGTTTCACCATTCATCTAATGTTCTTTGATTCAATAAGAATAGATGGGTGGAAGTGCAATAAGTGATGATTGGGAATTCACTACAAATGGAGCTCGAACACTGGTTTTGGTTGGGCGTACAGGTAATGGTAAAAGTGCCACAGGGAATAGCATTCTTGGAAGAAAGGCATTCAAGTCAATGTCTAGCTCGGCTGGTGTTACAAGTACTTGTGAACTACAGAGGACTGTACTAGAAGATGACCAAATACTTGATGTGATTGATACGCCAGGTATTATGCATAGACTTTCTTTTCCTTCTTTACTGCACTAAGCTATATTAGTCAAATTAGTATTTAAATAAGTCTCGCACTATTCTGTCTGATGCATATAACTAATGATTTTTTGAAGTATTATTTTGTCTTTAATTATGTGTGGATTTTTGTTCAGATTTATTTACAAAATCTTAGTATCTACATTTGTATTGTGTTTGAGTGACATGTAGAGTACTTTTTGTATTCGGAGATATGCTTTAACATTTTCATAAGAGTTATAATACTGAAACAAATTAATTCAAATTTTAGCACACATAAAAAATGCAACATGAAGGAGATTTTTAAGCATTTAGAATTTGTGTTTGTGTAATTTCAGTCTCAGAACTTTGAGTATATAACTTGTTTTTTCAAAATACAACAGCATACCCAGTGTAATCCCATAAATGGGGTCCAGGGAGGGTGATGTTGATGTATGTAAACTAATTGATAGGGTGATGTTAAAGTATCTTTGTTATAAGTATCCGAGCTAATTGATAGAAGTGTTCTTCATAAATTACTAGGAGGACAATTTTACTGTGTTTCCTTCATTCTTCATATGCTATTAATTGTTCCTGAGTCATCTAAAGACACTGATAAAGCATGTTGCATTAGAGTTGCAAAATGTGTTGACATATATGGTGCCTCAACACAAAAAGTTTCCACATGTAAAAAACATGAATTTGCTCTTTATTAGATCTTGATCTGTTTTTTTTTACTACATGAAGTCAAAAATAGCTGACTTTATAAGAATTGCAGGATTGTTTGATTTTTCTGCTGAACCTGAATTTGTTGGAAACGAAATTGTTAAATGCATCAATATGGCCAAGGATGGGATTCATGCAGTTCTTGTAGTTTTATCCGTGCGAACTCGCTTTTCGAGAGAAGAACAAGCAGCAGTCCAGAGTCTGAGGGAGTTCTTTGGGAGTAAAATTAGTGATTACATGATTCTGGTTTTCACTGGTGGGGATGATCTTGAAGACAATGATGAAACCCTGGATGATTACTTAGGTCGTGACTGCCCTGAGCCTTTAAAGGTATAATGTGTTTAAAGATAATTTCATATTATAGCTTGTTTGACCAAGCTTTTGAGGGGGCAAAAAGTGCTTATTTTTTAAAAAAAGGTGAGGTGTTTGACCTAGCATTTGGGAGAAATTAAGTCTTCTAGTAGCGAAAAGAAGTAGCTTTTCTCTAAAAACACTACTTTTGAGAAAAATACACTTAGAAGCACTTTTAAGAAGCTTGGCCAAACACGAATTATTGCTTAAAAGTACTTTTTAAATTTATTGGCCAAATCAAACTGTTTATCACCAAAAGTGTTTGTTTTTACTAATTGTTGCTTGAAAGTTCTTTTTAAATTTATTGGCCAAACATGATTTGTTTCTCAACAGAAGTACTTTTTTTTGGATGTGCTTTTCAAAATAAGTTGATTTAAGAAGTTTTGACCAAACGTGCTACTACAACCTAAGTTTCAGTAATCTATTTGACTTTATTTGTAAATGTATTTGTAATTAGAAGATTTTTTTAAAGGTCTCGCCTCTTTTTCTTCTTCAAAATTTCTGGATATTTCGACACCTTGACAGATAAAACTCTGGTGGGAAGAATGTGCTTTGGCTTGTTAGATGATAACCTACAAAACCTAGTCATACATGAGGCTTAGAAACATTAGCTTGTGGGATGAATCTAGTACACATGAGGAAAAAAACGTGTTTTCTTTTGAGGGTGGGCATGATGAGAAACAAGAATTGATTGTAACATTGATCATTGGAGTTGTATGGTATCCATCTCACTAGATAGATTTATGACTTTTAAACCAAAAAAGGGGAAAAAAAGTCAGGAAAAAGAGAGAGGAAAGAAGTTAAACTAAATAGAGCTAGGTACTTTGATTGCCTTGATCAGGTTATTCTCCCGTTTTTAAGGTTTTGAAATTAAAGAAGATAGTTTTAAATCGTGCAAAATCAGCACCAGTTAATAGTTTTAAGGGGAAGGACAAGATAATGAGGAGCAAAACAATTCAATGGATCTTGAACTTCTGAGATCGACATGAAATTTTCTTTTTTTGTTTAAAAAAAATGAGGGAAAGGAATTTTTTTACTAATAGACCAAGATTTATAGTTCAAATTCGATCATCAAACTTCAGTCTGGCTTTATAAGTTATTGTTTTCTCTCCTCAAACTTGTGCAAGTATGAGATATTTTTACCTTAAAGCATTTTCTCTGATGATTTAGAATACCCTCACGATGTGCGGAAATAGGAAAGTACTTTTTGATAACAAGACTAAAGATTCTTTGAAGAAAGCCGACCAATTGAAACAACTACTTTTCCTGGTAAATGTGGTTGTAGAGAATAATGGTGGAAAACCATATACAGATGACTTGTTCAAGGAATTAAAGGTATGCACTTTCAACAATGCAAATGTCCTCTGTACTTATCCAGTAATTGGGCTTGCTTGTTAATTTAATGGTTCTATTTATAGAAAGGAGCTATCAAACTTCATAACCAGGCAAACGAGGTTAATTCCTTGGTGGGATATTCTAAGCAAGAGATATTAGAATTGAAGGAACAAATGCAGAAGTCATATGAAGAGCAACTGAAGCGAATAACTGAAGTGGTATGTTTGATCTTTATTGAACTCCTTTGGTACTACTAGAAATGAATTCATCAGTCATTTGTCTGCTTTTGTATATCATATTGCCTAACGCTGATGCCTCTGCTAATTATGCAATACACTATTTAGGACTAGCATGGGAATGAGCTAGTGGTTATCTTCCACTAATTTGTTTAGAATACTATGATTCCTTAGTAATACTAAGTTCCGTCAAGGAAGTTCTTGATTGGTACTGCTTTTCTGCTGGGAAATCATGGTTAGACATTAGATTTGGCCAAAGGCGCCATAGTAACAAGCTTGGCCAATTTTCCTTAGCTTTCTAGATTTCATGTTTCTGGACTTCCCCTTGGCATGTTAATTTGGAACATCATATACTGTTTAGTGATTGTAGAACCCTGTATCCCGAAGTAGATAACTTATTTCACTCAACAAGGGTCAAATTACAAATTTTGTTTTAATTTTGGTAAATGAATTAATTTAATTTTGGGATAAATAATATACATGTAGAAACTGCTTTTCCAATTATATACTTATTAATATAGCTATGGAATGATAAATGATGGTAAAGCGTATTTTGAAAAATCAAATAGAAAGACAACTATATTGATTGTATGCAGTATTCTGGTGCCAGTGAAGTATGGTGTAGTCTATGAATTAGGTGTGGCGATGTTATAGCAAGATAATGGCTTTGGGGTTTCTATTTACCTATTGTTACATCTTTGGCAGGTTGAGTCAAAGCTGAAGGATACCACTCATAGGCTGGAAGAGCAATTGGCCAAAGAGCAGGCTGCTCGGTTGAAGGCTGAACTAAGTGCAAAAGAAGCACAGAAGAAATCTGATGACGAGATTCGCAAGTTGAGAGAATATCTGGAGAGAGCTCAAAAGGAGACTGAGGAGCTCCGAGGTCGTTCAGATCGTGGCATGTGTAATATTCTGTGACAAGGTTGTCTATATATATATACTTTTGGGAAAAATCTGCCACTAAAATAAGTTCTCTTTGCTTCAAACTCTTATCCGCCCTCTTCTATCGTGTAGAAGAGAGTAGTGAATTGTTGATAATATATTGCGATGTAACAGCTTGATAATGTTAAATATTCAGTTGGGTATGGTCTTGACTAGTCAATCAGACCAAGCTAAAAGGATCAAGGAATCTAAGATGGCAACAATAGTATCCACTAGCAGCAATTAGACTCTACTTGGATGGATAATGATATAAGCTTGTGTTCTCCCATTCTATTGGTTCTGATTGATTTGGTGGTTGGTGCAGCCCTGTGGTGGAGTTTCTCGGGGATGTAGTAAGGGTTTTTCTTTCCTTCTCGTATTGCATGTCTATTGAAGTCAGTGTTGCTGGACGACAAGTTGCTGTTAATTTCCCAATAGAAAAAGATTTTGTAGGAGGCTTCTAATGCTTAAGGTCTACTTTCACAGTAATACTCGGAAGCCTCTTTAAAATTGCAAATAGGTTTTTGCTTTCAATATGATTTAGAGCTGCCTTTGAAATTACGGTGACAATCTCAAGATATGTCAACTATTTATCATAAGAAAGAAATTCAAAATGATTTCATAACTCACAAAAGTGAGTCGATTTTTGTACAATGGTGTATGATTGAGAGTCAAATAAGAGTTGAAAGCAGGCAGGGTGGGATCAACAAGTAAACGCAAACTAAATTGAAATAAGTAAAAATCATTTGTCCCACTCAAACACAAGATTTAAGGGAAAATACTTGCACAGCCCACCTGCTTACACTAGTTCATCTACTTAAACGTGTTCATTCTATCTATAGCTGACCATTTTGATCCAAATTTGTGTACGGTAAAATGGTTTAGAACAGGTTGATAATGGATAAACAATTAATCAGTATGGGTCGTTAATTACCCAATCTGTTTTCAACCTGGGCAGGTTGAGTAGTATTGCATTTTCAACCAATCCAAATTCAACTCAACGCGGTTATTATGGTCATCTAATTGCAAAATTTAGCCCCAAATTAATACTAAGAAAAGATGCAGGGTCTCTAGGAAAGAAGTTGACAGGTACGTCCAGAGTTTACAAGTAATACTAATAGCAAACAATCCAAAATAAGGTAATAAAGCTAAAGCACAAAGATTATTTATATGTTCCAAAAACATTCCTTCCTCCACCGTAGAAATGAATTTGGCTGCATGAACAAAACTAGAATGATTATTGTGAGAATTAACTGCGGTTTTTTTATAATGTATCGAACCCATAGACATAAGAAAAAGATGCCATTGATATACTTGGAAGGGAAAAGAAGTTTGGTTCAGTGAAGTTGGAGATCAGACTTCTTGTCAGTAGACAATGGATGATCATAAGATGGTTGTGCACTTTCCATCATGTTGAGTTGGAGCATATTTCTTGCTAAATATTGTTGAAATGCATTATACTCTTGCCCACCTGCCTCACCAGATGGCATCATGCTTAGTTCCTGCAGCCTTATTTTCCGCTATCTGCAAAACCACCAAATTAAATGAAATGTCCACCTCTCATTTTCTGCTTTCTGCTATCTTAGGTCAAAATAGGTTAATCTCTTTAGTTAGTACTAATAGATATGAAGATCAGAGCGACTCTCTGTAATCTTGCAACAGATGATGGGGAGTTGTTTAAACTTATATACTGGGGATTCATGAAGATAAGAGTACAATCTATTACTATAATGGCTTCAATGCTTGATTCTTTTTTTTTCTTGAAAAAAAAAGTCATGGTTAGTACTGTGGGGATGATATTTCTGCAAATCTTTCTTAGATACATGCCTATATATGGTAAAAGTTGTGAACTGTACTAATGTGACTTTGATCCCAAAGTTAAGAATTGTACATTAATCAAAGAGTATAGACTCATATCTTGTTATACTATCCTATACAAGATTATATAAAACATTCTGACGAATAGACTACAACATTCCATTTACAACTTTTTAACCAGTCCAAACTTTATCTTCTTTCTTATTTACTTTGTGATTGTCATGGAATATTTTAACACAGTACTTCAAACCTTGAAGAAGGATTTAGATTTTAATTTTCATCCCAAGTAACACGATACGAATTCCGCACCCCACATCCGCCCGATCTGGGTGCAACAGCAATAATGAAGAGTCAGCAAAACTTTAGATCTAGATAGTAGAATTAGTAATTAGTAGGAAGAACTGATTAATAGTTCAATTCACCCCCTGATTTTGAACTTTCAATGGCAAACATGTGAAAATGAAAAATCTAATGAAGTTTCTCAATTTTTTTTATTTGGATAGCTAATACCTTTGATTGAAACTCGAAAACAACATTATTAAACTTGGAAAGGAAATAACAGTTCATTGAATTTTTTTATTTCTAATGTAATAATGAAAAGATTTGGGCAGGGAAACTTTGGAATAGATGACTAATAAAATAATATGCTTACCGTCTTTGTTTAGACCAATGTTTCAAAAAGTAGTGTTGGGAGTAACCTCGTAGCTTGCTCTGGCAACGGCAGAGCTATATTCATTCAAGGGTGGTCAGATAACACCTTTTGTCGAATTTTTTTTTCAAATATATAGGTTAAATATAAATATTTTGATATGTATCAATTGTTGAGCACCCTTGATACAAAACTCACTCATCTATGTTCTAAAAGTATGAACACTCTTGACGAAAATGCTGCATTTGCCACTGGATCTGATAAAATATTTTGAGACTCATGTGTAAAGCTTAGTTTTATGAGACTTATGTCCTAAGCATTCAATTTGTACGCCCTAAACATGCTCATCGTCCAATGTTTGAGACTCTCATATCAGATCTTACACAAATTGTGTTCAATTCTTTAGTTAACATTGTTGAACCTCACAATTCTTTAATAAATAAATGATAGTTGTATTTTTCATCTATAGAAATAAGAAGATTGGGAGTAACTCAAATAACAAGTACCACATATATACTATTTGGTAACATCTTGAGGGCAATTATTACATCACATTTCTTTTTAAAATACACAGCCAAATTTTACATCTTTACTTATCTTTAGTCTTAATGTTTTTGTCATGCATCTCTAAGTTATCATTTTTAATGTTTTTGCTATTTAAAAGTAATTTTATTTTCATTCATGGTGGAGTAATGTTTTATTATACTACTAACAAGCTTTATTGATTATTCTTTTAGGGAGGTAAATTGTATAGAATATACTCCCTTCGTTCCAAATTAATTGAATTTTTTAGGCTATTTTCAATATTCAAAATATTTGAATTGTTCAAAGTTCAAGGTGAATGTTTGAAACTTTTTTCATATTTGCCCTTTCATTTATTGAACTTTTATATTTTCTAGGAGATAAATTACACTATATATTTATGATTTTACAAAGAGTAATAGTAGAAAGTATGGTGTAAATTTTGTTTTTGAATATTTTTCTTAATATATGTGCATTATCTCACAAATTCAATTAAAATGGGACAGAGAGAGTAGTAATATATATTTAGAAACAATGATCTTCTTATTATTTAAAAGTTAAGATGTTAGAGTTGACTGGCGTCTCATAATATTTTTTTTTATATCATTAGATTATTTACTTATAAAAGCATGTTAGAAGTTTTATGCTCTATGAGTTTTCTTAATCATGTTTTTAATTATTTTAAACTATTGATGTATTTTTATAATTTGTGTTATATATTATTTTGCTATATCATAAATTAAAAATTTAAAGATTTACGTGATTTGCGCCTCAATCTATGCCAAGTAAAATGTTTCATCTCATGCTCTCACCTTTTAAAACATTGATTTAGACGGAAAAAGAAGTAACTTTAAGTGATGGATGCGTAGAAAAGAAACAAATTTTGAAAAAAAAATAACTATAATACCTTTGATCTAAGGAATGCATTTTCCTGTTCCAGTTGAATTTCCTATATCAAATTATAGAATTCAAATGAGTAGAAATTAAAAGAAATCCTCTTCTCCATAATTAGAGTCCAGTAGAAAATATTATTTTATGTATACCCTTTCCTGCAAATTCTCAGTCTCAGCTAATATTGCTTCATGCTTCATGCCCAACACAAACAAATAACTTAATTAGTTTGATGCTCATATAATTCTTGTAATGCCTGGTTCAAGTCTGTTCTCCAATTGCTTGAGTTCCCTCACATTCAAAGAGCTCAAACCTTCACCCACCAAATGCCTGTACTTGAATAAGATCATGTAACCTTTTTAACAATATTTATACTTCTTGTGATGGAATACTGGAATATCTATATAGAAATTAAGTAGTTGTAAAATTACCTATTTGTGTTCTGCTTCTTTGATTCTTGTTGGTAAAACTGTAAACATATTAAACGGAAAACAAAACAAAATTAGACAAAAACCACTGGGCTATGTATATCAAAGCATAGTATTAATTAATTATGGCATGTTTGAATATAATTAAGTACCTGTGCGTTGAGCTCTTGAGTAGTATACGCACTACAGGTTTCTGCTGTTGCCTTCTTGTATCGTTCTATGGTTGCCTTTACACTGCAGATACATTAAATATTTCTTGCTGCTTTATACAAACATAATATACACACTGCACGTAAAAGGAAAATAATCTACGTGCAATATTAGTATGAGCAATTTTCAAACATGACTATAACTGGGACTTAATTAGAGATTTATAGTTATAGTTTACTTAGTTATGATTCATAACTGTATTTTAGGAGAAGAGAGGTAAGGGACATTAGAAGAGGGAGGAGCGAGATTTGGGATAGAGAGAAGAGAGCATGTATCAATGTATACAATTGATAGAATTAGATTGTGTCATGAATACAATTGTATCAAGTATGTATATTCTTTGTGTATTTTTTATTGTGAAATTTACGCAATTGAGCAAACATTTAATACTAAATAACAAAATTGAGCTATAGTTTTATATTATTACCTTTC
>JBCEWC010015806.1:0-13502 GCA_038996855.1 Solanum aculeatissimum
TTTTAGTAATTTCAGAAAAAGTTGGTATATATTGAGATTATGCATGTAAAGTATGAGATTTCTATAATTTGTCCTAAAATTAATACGATATTTGGTTGACAATTTAAAAGCCCGCATAACTAATACATATATAACTTAAGAGAAAATTTATATACTATTTTATGCAAGAAAGAAGGTGGAATAATTAATTAGTATATGTATAACTAATCACTGCATAACTAATACAAATATAAAATAATATGAAAATTAATTAATTTATACACATTAAATATACAAATCCAATGATTAGCACTTAAAGTTATTATTCTAGAACTCCAAAACTCATAAAAGTAAAATTTTAATTTTTCTTCCACTTTAAAGAATAAAAAAATTATTTATAATAAGCATTGACCAAACTTTAAAAATTCAATATCTAATAAATATTTTTGGTTATCAAAGTATTAAATTACCAAAAATTAAAATTCAAAAATATGAATAAAATACCCAATGATCCCTCAAATACAAGAGGTTGGAAGAGCTTTTAACAAGCAACAACCACCATCTCTTATGAGTTTTTTGAATAGAAATAAATAAAGAAAGATATATATACTCTCACTTTTTAAAAGAAAATTTAATTATAAAACAAAAGTACATATTTTTATGTTTTTAATGAAATTATTTATAATCATATAAATATTTATCATTTATTTTAAATTATAAATACTCCTTTTATTTCATTTTACTGGCACCTTTTTCTTTATTTCATCCTATAAAAAATGTCATTTAATTCTAATTGAAAATAATTTACTTTAAAATTTTACTTTTATCTTTAATAAAATAATTCTCAATCATACAAATATTTAATAATTATTTTAAATTATAAAACTTTAAAAAATTTATTTTTTTAAACATCGTATCGTATCAACGAAGTCAAAGGATATCAGATAAAATACGACGGAAGGATTATTATTTGTTTCGGTTATTATTGTGGGGAGGGTGAAAGAGACATTGTCGGTGCTTTTAGATATTTGCCTTTTAGTTTTTCTTTTAAATTATTATTATTTGAAGCAATTTCTCTTCAAATAAAATCAACGTGGAAAGCCAAAGTACCCAAACTTCTCTCACGCCCATTTCCCCTTTCATGGGCATTCCTCTAGATTACAGGGAATCTTTTTCTTTACAATTCTCCAATTAGCCCCAAAATTGACAAGCGTAGAAAGGAAAAAAAAATGGAGGTTGACGGCGGTGGAGCTGGGGTGGTCGGGGGCGGCGGCGGAGGGTGTTGCTCCGGGAAGAGAAAAAACGAGAGGGTTTACAAAGGAATAAGGATGAGGAAGTGGGGGAAATGGGTTGCTGAAATCAGAGAGCCTAATAAACGATCGAGGATTTGGTTGGGCTCGTATTCGACGCCGGTAGCAGCGGCAAGAGCATACGATACGGCTGTTTACTATCTCCGCGGGCCGTCGGCCCGATTAAATTTCCCGGAGCTGTTAGTTGGTGATAGCGGGCTTAGTGATTTATCTGCTGATTCAATTCGTAAGAAGGCTGTAGAAGTAGGTGCTAGAGTTGATGCTATCCAGAGTTCACTGGCTATTATTCCCGGCAACGAAGACGGCGATGACGGCCATAAGCAACAACGGCGACATGAAAGCCCGGCCCGATTAAAGCCTTGCTGGTTTCAGGAAAAGCCCGATTTAAACTTGAAGCCCGAGCCCGAAGGCCCGGAATTCGAGTACTGGTGAGCTGCTAGGACTGTTTTTATTTTCTAAATTATCTTTCTTTTTTTTAAAAAAAAATTGAGCCTAAATATATAATCTGAGTACAATAGTACTTTTGTTGTAACATGCTAAAGGAATTAATGTAAATATGGTTTTTGTCAAATGCAATTTTTAGCATCGTTATTTAATTTTATCGTATTTACGTATCATATGTTTTTTATTATCTCTTTACTATTGTGAGGCAGTGATAAAACATATGTTATTGTTGGTGGTGGAGGACCTCTTAAAATAATTAAGATGTGACTAATTAACTTCTTTTTTTGTCAAAATAAAATTAATTTTTAAGCATTTTTTTTCGAAAATTCATATATTTTGTGTTTTTTTTTTCTTTCAAATTTGGTCTAATTTATTGAAGTTTGTGCATATTTGTTTAGAGTAAACAAATTTGTTTTGATAGAAAATGACGATTTATTATGGAGTGGTGTGCAGAGTGGAATACAACCGTTTTCGTTTGTATGTGAAACCAACAAAAGATTCTCAATAAAATACTTAGTTTCTTTTGAGTAATAATGATGTTTTGTTTGGATAATTTTAGTACACTTTAATTGTTTTGTTGTTTAATGGTAGTACACTTTGATTAATTTTAATCTTAATTATTATTCTTTTCATCCCATTTTAATTAAATTTATAAGGTAATATATAAATTATATTAAGAAAAGATAAAATTTATACAATACTGTACACTATTATTTTTTGTGAAATCAAAATTCAATTAATTTGAAATGTAAAGAGTATTGAGAAATAAAAATTCAATTAAAAAATCTTGACCCAGCCCATCAAAATTCAAATCCGTAGGAAGAAAGTACCTATTAAAAAAAGTTCATTATCCTCATCTTTTGTATGGTATTGTATGTTATGGTATGGTATTGTATGGTAATGGTATGATATGGAATTGTATAGTACTGTACAATGTTTAAATAGACTATCTGAGTTGCTACTGTTTAATGATAATTTGTTATTTGATTTGATAGTATGGTAACTTGAAAATTTATAAAAATATCCTTAAGTATTATAAATATTAAATTTATCAATATTTTTTTAATAAAACTTTTGTAAAAATTAATACATAAAATCAAGTAGGGAAACATATAAGCTAATATATTTTCAATCCATATAAATAACACAAAAAAATAAAAAAGCAAGAACTTTTTTAAAAAATAGACTAAAACGTGAAAGAAAAGACGGGAGGCAGAAAAAAAGTTTCAAAAATTGATATGGAGGGAAATAAGTAATACCACAACAGTATATATATTAGAGTAAAGTTTAATAAATAATCAAGGATGAATTAAAATGATTTTAATTTAAATAAGGATATAATTGAAAAAAAAATAAGAGAACCATGAGATATCACCAAATTGATAGTTTCAAAAAGTAGGAATTTTCAGGTTACAAAACCATATAATACTACCAAGTTGTCAGTTGTCCATAATATTCTTAAATAAGATTTTATTATTTACTATTTGTCTATTTCAAATTATACTTTAAAGTCCTGCCTTTGTATTTTTATCTGAAATTTTGATACATATGTTTGATATATTTTTTTTTGAATTTGATTATTATTATTATTATTATTATTATTATTATTATTATTATTATTATTATTATTATTATTATTATTATTATTATTATTTATATTTAAAATTTTATTTTATTTATGAGTATTGTTTAGAATGATTTATCAGATTAACATTTTTTATTTTTGTTATTTCTTTTTTATACTGCTTTAGACTACTTTTTTAGCTAAGGGTTTATCATAAATAGCATCTCCACCTTTAAAATAGAAATAAGATCTCTATACAATAAGATCTTTAGATATTATATAAAGTAATGATAATTAAATTAAATTTTTTAAAATATAATTAAATTAGAATGGTCTTCTTCTATTGTTCTCCTTATAATTGTGAATGAAAATTGTGCTTAAGTTGCTTTAAAGAAATGCATTCATTAAAGTCTAACTAAATCAAAATTTATGTGTTAATAGGAACATTTTTGAAGCAATGGTTCCAAACATAATTTTTTTTATATTTAAAAATTTAAATTTGAAATCTCTGATTAAGAATGCAAGAATCTTAATTATTCTGTTATAATCTATATTGATGTTATTATGGGTTAATAGCAACTTTACATTATGATTTTGATTACTTTATTTAGCATCGACAAAGATCTCTTGATTATGATTGAGTCAACAAGCTACATTTAGCCTATCTCACCCCTTCATTCTTTCGTTCAATATGTTTCTTTTCATTCCTCGTGAGTCACTTATTCCTTCAAAATAAGAGATTAAACTCATTTTCCTCTTGTTTTCAAGAAGTCAATGGTATTATACCATTGGGATGTTTCGAATCACGTTCTCTTTCTTTTTAGTTATGAACAAACAAGTGGGGTTGTGCCCCAATTATACATTCCCTTTGTTCTACGAGTTCTTATTAATTATATTTTTCACTTTATTCGCAAAATAATTGAATTATAATTTTAAATTTTGAATCCGTCATCGTCCTATACCATTGCCACTTCTAAACTTGTATATATTATATATAGTCAAAGGTAGTAGTTAAAAGTCTTGCATTTATGTCATTAATAAGATTGTTAACCAACTCCCCAACTAGCAAACTTCTTGCATTATTCATTCAATCATTTTGTAGTTCAACAACCAACCAAGACATAGTGGAAGAAAATGGAGCCCATCCATTAATGGGCCACAATTGAAAAGCAAGAAAAAGTAATGGAGGATTTGGGAAATTTTAATAATTCGATTGATTGATTATTTAAAAATTTTATTTTATTAATTTGAGTTTGATTCTGAATCTTGTAATTCTTTTTTCATTTTCCTTTGCCCTTACTCTTAATTTAATTTTTTTTCTTTCAAAAAGGGTTGATTAGGATTTTAATGAAATTAGGAAATGTTTGGCGATTTCTTCGCATCAATTGTTTGATGAGTAAAATTACTCGATAGGTATATGTATTAGTGCAAGATAGCAAGTTTTTGCAAGGTAAAGGTGTCTGTAAATCTTCATTATTGAAAAAGTATATGACGTAAATACCTTTAAAATTTTATAGGTTTAACTCTCTAATATTTAAACGTCCGATAGATGATAAAGATATATACAAACTAATCAATCACAACTGATACAAGCAAAATAACAAAAGAGAAAGGTCTCAGGTTGTGAGATGATTGAAATTCATTCAACTTTAATCAACGATTTCAAATTTAAAAAATATTTAAATCATGGTAAAAATATTGCTCCAAAAAATAATATATATGATAGCAAATTTAAATTTAATTAGGTCTCAAAATAAATATCAATCATGAGATAAAAATAAAATAAAAAAAGAGAGGGGACAACAATCAATAGCAAAATTCTGCATAAGGTCCCATCCAATTAAAAAATGAAGTGCCCTAGTCAAAATAGGTGCCTCTTTTTAATGGTCCACCTTAGATTTTTCCTTTATTACAAAACTAAATATCTTCTTACGGAAATTACATATAAATATAAAAAAGTAAACAATTTATAAAAAAAAAGTCCAAAGTCAGTGGAACTATACATGACTATATATATAATATAGTTTGTCAAAAATTATAAAAAGTATACACTATTATACAAATGTATATTACTTATACATGAGTTATACACTATATATACATTATGATACACATGTACACTGACTATACATGTTTATACAACAAGGGTTATTTTTTTTTGTAATTTTTAAAGTTTAGTGTCTCACGGTATAATTTACCCTATCTTTTTTTATTTCAAATCGATGAAGAATTCTTGAGTTTATTAGTATCATAATGAGTAATAAATTATTTAAAACTTTAAAATTTATTTAGAGTTATATATCATAATTAATAACAAATTATTTCATGTTTGTCCTCAATTGTATGAGAGCTCCACATAATCTTATTACAGAAATTTATAGCATCAGAGACATATAACTAATTTCACTGCCCAATATTTTAAAAATAATCTAATGTAACACTTTTGTACTCTGTCCACGATGGCCCATGAAAAATAAAGAAAATATAATTGAAAAGATATGAATGATCACGATTATGCATTGGATGAGTTACCTTTTATGATTTGTGAAAACCACACACCTTTTTGGTAGGTGCGTTAACTTATCCATGCGAATTCGAATTAATCAAGTTTCAAAATGGGTTTATTGAAGGGAAAATCACTTTTCTTTTATGTCAAATTAGAATATTTGGACCTTGATAGATTGTTACAAGTGAGAGAAAAATGAGATGTCTAGATCTTAGATAGTGTTGATAATTCCTTGCTCCTCTACTATCACATGTTTTCTCATGAATCAGTCGACTTCTGAATTATTATTCTCTCATACATGTAGTTTTTCACTTTTTTAATTAATGTATCTAAAAAAGTTAAAAAGTGTTCATAAACTGATTTGATTAGGAGTAAAATAGTAAAAAAATAATAATTGATCAAATCTAAAGTACTCTAACTTGTGACTTTTCGATAATTTTGATTTTCAAGTACTTGGCTCATAAATACATTGTTAACCCCACACCTAAGTTAAAAGGTACTTATAAGATGGATTGCTTGTGTCACGTCCCGAGAGGGTACCCTTGGCGTGGCCGACGTTCAGAGATTATTGCTAGTCCTCAAGCGAACCACTCGACCTCATCACATTTATTCAATCACAATCGAACAACGAAAGACATCAACAATCAAGAATAACTCAATAAAAGATAATAATCTAAATAACAGTATAGGGTCAAAGACGACCAACCAATCTATCATTTCAACAGAAAAGACTAGTGTGAAAGAAATTAGTCAAAACAACATCCAATCACAACTCAATAGTCTAATCTATGAAGCCTCTAATCATCTGACTAAATGGTGTCAATGACAGCTCCATGACTACCTCAAAATAGAATAAAAAGACTAAACTCAAAGCTAGAAGAGAAACATGATATCCTTCGAAAGTAGGAGAGGACTCACCAATCAACTAAATGCAAATGGGTCCTCAGCGGGGCGCGTATTGATGACCGCTAGTACCTGTCTCTGCATCATGAAAATATGCAACCCCAAATGGACGTCAGTACGTGAAATGTACGAGTATGTAAAATGGTAGAATGAAACATGTAAAGGTAGAATAACATCAACTCAAATAACTCAAATCAAGAAGTAGGAAACTCAATCAGTATGTCAAGAGTTAAAGTAAGAATACAATTTAGACAATGACCACTCATATACCATCTAATCCAATCCACTCAGAGTACTATCAAGACCTATATGGGAGGTTCTCTAGCTGACAACCATCACCTATGAGCCGGTAATGATACAACAAAATGATGTCATTGCCACATCCATCCAATACCTTGCCAGGGTAAAGGACATCCCATTAGTCGATCCACAATCAATAACATCAAGTGCACTTTTTGGGACAATAGGAAAATATCCAATTTTACGGTTCAATCTCTCCTGCGCTGGCTACGTAGTTATTCAGTTTGAGTTAAACTTACTCTTACTCAATTCGGTGCTTAGTACTCCTCCCAAGACTCAACATGCTTATAAGACACCAATCATATGGTTAACTCATTCAATTAGTCTCCTTGGACATTTGTCAACTCAGTTCATCATATCAACTATTAACTCTTTAATTAGGAACATTCACTTAGGATTAGTTCATGACTCATAAAGACTCTCTAGCATCCATCATTCTAACTCATAATATTCAGATACAAAAGTAGAGTTAAAATATTTATAAATTTTGTAGACTCTTTAGGCTCAAATCATACTTATGTATACCTATTAAGTGCAATTTGTAAAATAACAAGAATTCATTTTAGGGTTCATGTAGAAAAATAAAATCATCCATTTCAAGTGTTTAATTCATAAAAACTATCGTTCATGCAAGATTATATAGGAATACATTACGATTTAAGAAAATCTTTCAAGAAATATTTATGGAAGACTCAATTTGTTCACAACTTAATCAATCCGGGTTATGGGACAAATGGAAGAACATAATTCATGTTCTAGTTAGCCTTACATACCTGGAAGATTTGAATTTTGGAATAGCTTAGAAGAACTCACAAGATTCTCTTGAAACTCTAATTTTTTCTTTTCTTCTTAGCCCTAATTCTCAAGATGAATTAGCATAAATAATTAGAAATTCACGCTTAGAAATTGATATAGGGTCAAAAATGGCCTTAAAACGATAGAGTTTTAGTTTAGGATGGGTGGAAAAAAGGACCAAAATGCCCTTACTTTTAACTGATCGTCAAGTACCATGATGGAGCAAGTCTGCGACGCGGGCTTATTCTATTTCAGTTTATTTTTTGACGAAAAACTTAAAATGCATTCAGAAATTATTTTTTATAAAATAACACATAAATCGCATTTTATGAATGCGTTTTATGTGTATTTTATGTAAATCGCACTTATCCAGTGCGTTTTATGAATAAAACTAAAAATAAACTATGGTAGAGCAGGTCCGTGACACATACCTGTCACGTACTCTTTTGGTTGTACGATGTTGCTCTGAAAAAGTTATCTTTTGATCCGATTAGCCTAAAATTTAACCAAGACCACTTTCTTACATAATATTTTTGCCTTGATCAATGTTCCGATCTAGAATTTGCCAAAAAAATTGGGATGATGTGTTATTTGAGCAATCTTTTGTCTAGTGGCACTTTGGTAACTTCCAAAAGTCATATTTTGAAAATTTGGCATACAAATTTCTATCCTTGAGAGTCTGAAGAATAATTTGAAGGTGATCAACATGCTCTTCCTCATCTCTGGAGTACACCAATATGTCATCAATAAATACAATCATGAATATATCAAGGTATTATCTGAATATTCTGCTTATCAAGTCCATGAAAGGGACAGGAGCATTAGTTAATCCAAAGGACATTACTAAAAACTCAAAGTGACCATATCGGGTTAAAAAAATCATCTTTGGGATGTCACACTCTCTCACTTTCAACTAATGATAGCTTGATCTTAGATCTATCCTGAAGAAAACAATGGCACCTTGAAGTTGGTCAAATATGTCGTCGATCCCTAGAAGAGGATATTTATTCTTAATGGCCACCTTATTCAACTGGCGATAATCTATACACATTCTGAGGGAACCACATTTCTTTCGCATAAATAGGACATGAGTGCCCAGAGAGACACTTAACCTAATAATCCTTTATCCAAGAGATCTTTCAGTTCTTTCAACTTAACGAGAGCCATTCTATATGGTAAAATAGAGATAGAATGAGTATCGGGGAGAATATCAATCCCAAAGTCAATCTCCCTATCAGGAGGGACTCCAGAAAAATAATCAGGGAAGACATCAGGAAACTCATTGACAATCAGAACTGACTCAAAGGGTGGAGACTCTACATCATTAGTCTTAACTCACACAAGGTGATAGATACATCATTTAGAGATTAGCTTTCAGGCCCTAAGGTAGAAAATAAACTTACCCTTAGGTACTGCAGAACTACCCTTCCACTCTTTAACAGGCTTATTCAGAAACTGAAATTTGACCATTTGGGTTCTACAATTGACAGAGGCATAAAAGGAATGAAGACATTCCATGCCAAGAATCACATCAAAGTCAATCATCTCTAACTCAACTAAGTTTGCCAAAGTATCTCTATGATAGATAGATACCGTACAATCTCTATATACCTTTTCAACTAGAATGGACTCACCAACAGGAGTAGAAATACTAAAGGGCTCGTGAAGACATTCAAGAAGGATCTTAAACTTACTAGCCACATATAAAGTATAAATGATAAAGTGACACCTGAGTCAAGTAAGGTATACACATCACGGGAAAAGATTCAAAGCATACTTGTGACAACATCTTGTGCAACTTCCTAATCCTGTCGATTGCCCATCCAATACAGACGATTTGTACCCCCGCATGCATTAGTAGTGACACCTCTCTGATTATTGCTGGCTGATGGTGCTGCCAAAGACTAAACTTTTTTACCTCCCTCACCCTACCTTCTCGTTGGGCACTCATTCTGGAAGTGATCAATCTGTTCGAACCTATAGAAAAAATTTGTTCCCTCACGAAACTCACCTAGGTGGAGTCTACCATACTTTCTATATAGTGGTTTCCCTCTCGAACCTTGAGTCACACTAGCTTGGGATTGAGAGCCCTGAGCTTTGAAATTCTGATGACCCTGAGACTTGTAATCATACTTGTTACTCGGAGTTGGTGCACTTGCTGAGGATGGTGTATAATTCGAAGACCTCTTTTGAAAATAGGACTTGTCTCCCTTACTTTGCTTATGTTGGCTAGGCTTATGCCCTGCTGACTTAGTCTTCTTGCTCAAACGCTCCTCCCTATCCCTCTTCTTATCCTCCTCAGGTTGTTGCGCATAGACCATAAGCCTAGAGATGTCCCTGCCTAGGATTAGTAATGTCGATTTGCACTCCTTTTTCATATGCTTTCCCAAGAGGGTTATGAGCTTCCTCATTCTAGATCTCATGTCAGAGACCATTTCTAGAGCATACCTGGATAGTTGTATGAACTTGAAGATATATTCTTTAACAGTCATCCTCTCCTGCTTCAAGTTAACAAACTCATCAACCTTTGGTTCCCTAAATAAGTGATTAAGAAAGACACTCTTAGAGTCGTCCCAAATGACAAACTTAACATCCTCACCTCGACTCTCTTCCCATTGATTGCACCAAACATTTTCCATGTCCTTAAGTTGATAGAAAGCAAGTTCAACTACCTCAGTATCAGTCGCATGCATAACTTTTAACACCTTCCACATCTCATCAATAAAATTCTTGGGGTCTTCCTTAACCTTAGAAAATCTCTAAGTCTCGCTACAACAATCGACTCTTGGGAGCTAGAACTAGAAGCCTGTGAACTCCGATTCCCACTCTGGGCGGCTACTAGTTGGGTGAACATAGTGATAGCTCCTCTGAAATTAGCCTCTGTAGTAGGAATATGAGAAACAACAGGTGTCTGTGGAGCCCCAACGACTTTAGCAGGTCAACATCAACCTCTCGTCTCCATCCGAGTAGGTATCGTTAGTGGGAGATTCTTAGTGTTACTAGCTGAAACATCTCTTTGGGTAGCGGTGCTCTTAGGAGACATGATCTGCAGACGCGTAATGCACGAATTAGATAGATATTTTAATAGAGTTAAACTCTATCACATAAACTCATAATACAAAAGAAGTGTAATAATTCGTAATATCCCATAGCCTCATATTTATAAAGTGTGGTGTACAACACACCCATAAACAAAACTATACTAGAAACAAATTCATAGACTCCATAGGACACTTGAACCCTGTGCTCTGATATCAAGTTTGTCACGCCCCGGGAGGGTACACTTGTTGTGGCCGACACTCAGAGACTATTGCTAGTCCCCAAGCGAACCACTCGACCTCTTCATATTCATTCAATCATAATCTAACAACAAAAAACATCAACAATCAAGAATAGCTCAATAAAAGATAATAATCTAAGTATAGTATAGGGTCAAAGGCCAATTAATCAATCATTTAAACGAAAAAAACTAGTGTGAAAGAAACTAGCCGAAATGACATCCAATCACAATTTAACAATCTAATCTATGAAACATCTAATCATCTGACTAAATGGTGCCAATGACAGGTCCATGACTACCTCAAAATAGAATAAAAAGGCTAAACTCAAAGTTAGAAGAGAAACATGATATCCTCCGAAAGTAGGGGAGGACTCACCAATGAACTGAATGCAAATGGGTCCTCAGTGGAGCGCCTATTGATGATCGCTAGTACCTGTCTCTGCATCATGAAAAGATGCAAGCCTAAATAGACGTCAGTACATGGAATGTACGAGTATGTCAAATGACAGAATGAAACATGTAAAGGTAGAATAACATCAACTCAAATAACTCAAATAAAAAAGTAGGAAAATCAGTCAGCATGTCGAGAGTCTAAAGTAAGAATACAATTTAGACAATGATCACTCATATACTATCTAATCCAATCCATTCAAAGTACTATCAAAACCTATATGAGAGTTTCTCTAACCGACAACCATCATCTATAAGCCGGTGATGATACAATGAAATGATGTCGTTGTCACATCCATCCAATACCTTGCCAGGGTAAAAGATATCCCATCCATGGATCCATAATCAATAACATCATGTCCTCTTTTTGGGACAATAGGAAAACATCTAATTTTATGATTCAATCCTCTCCTCGATGGATACACAATTATTGAGTTCGAGTTGAACTTACTCTTACTCATTTCGATGCTCAATACTCCTCCCAAGATTCAACATGCTCATAAAACACCATTCATATAATTAACTCATTCAATTAGTCTCCTTGGACATTTGTCAACTCAATTCATCACATCAACTATCAACTCTTTCATTAGGAACATTCTTTTAGGATTAGTTCATGACTCATAAAGACTCTATCATCCATCATTCTAACTCATCAGGTACAAAAGTAGAGTTAAAATATTTATGAATTTTGTAGACATTTTAGATTCAAATTATACTCATGTATACCTATTAAGTGCAATATGTAAAATAACAAGAATTCATTCTAGGGTTCATGTAAAAAAAACCCATCTATTTCAAGTGTTTAATTCATAAATACTATCATTCATACAAAATTATATAGGAATACATTAGGATTTAAGAAAAACTTTCAAGAAATATTCATGAAAGACTCAATTCGTTCACAACTCAATCAATCCAGATTATGGGACACATGAAAGAACATAATCCATGTTCTAGTTAGCCTTACATACTTGGAAGATTTGAATTTTGGAATAGCTTGGAAGAACTCACAAGATTCTCTTGAAACCCTAACTTTTTCTTTTCTTCTTTGCCCTAGTTCTCAAGATGAATTAGCATAAATGATTGAAAATTCATGCTTAGGAATTGATATAGGGTCGAAAATGGCCTCAAAATGACAAGATTTTAATCTAGGATGGGTGGGGAAAGGACTAGAATGACCTTACTTTTTAAACTGATCGTCAAGTACCGTGATGGAGCAAGTCCGCGATGCGAACTTGTTGCATTTCAGTTCATTTTTCAACGAAAAACTTAAAACGCGTTGAGAAACTGTTCTTCTATAAAATAACACATAAATCACATTTTTTGAATTCGTTTTATGTGTATTTTATATAAATCGCACTTGTCCAATGTATTTTATGAATAAAACTCAAAAATAAACTATGACGGAGCATGCAGACTTGTCGCGTACTCTTCTAATTGTACGATTTTGCTCTGAAAGTCATTTTTTGATACGATTGGCCTAAAATTCAACCGAGACCATTTTCTCACACTTTTTTTGCGCTGATCAATATTCCGGTCTAGGATTTGCCAAAAAATTTTGGAATGATGTGTTATTTAAGCAATCTTTTGTCTAGGGATACTTTGATTATTTTTAAGATGTAACAACTTGATTAATTATAAGCCTTTTAATTTGACTAATTATTTTTGAATTCTATCTCTACTATCTTTTCTAATTCTCGAAAGTACTCTTCTAAAAGTAGAACTCTTTCCCTGGTATATATACTTTTTTTTGTTCATTTTTGAGTCATTTTGTACTTTGTAGTCATTTTAATCAAACAAAAATCTATAAACATTTTTTTTATCAAATGAATCGATTATGTACTTTTAAACACTTATTCCTAGTTAACTAATTCAAATGGGCTCTAAGTATTGTTATGCGAAAAAATGACTTTGTTTCGATAATTCAATTAATTACTTAATTAATTTAAGTAACAACCAAATTACGAA
>JBCEWC010015807.1:0-13500 GCA_038996855.1 Solanum aculeatissimum
ATATGAAAAATGGAAAGGGAGAAAGTCTAACCTTGAATACTTGAAAGTGTGGGGGTGTTTGGCTAAGGTCCAAGTTCATAAACCTAAAAGGATGAAAATAGGACCAAAGACGATTGTTTGTGTATTCATAGGATATGCTATAAATAGTAAAGCATATCAATTTTTGGTACATAAATCAGAAAATCCTGACATTCATATTAATACGGTAATTAAATCAAATAATGCTGAATTTTTTGAAATAATACATCCGTATAAGAAAGAATATGAATCGTCTAATGAAGGAACTAAACAAACACAAAAAGGAAAAAAAGAAAGTGATCATAATGAGGTAAATCCAAGGCGTAGCAAATGTCAAAGAACCTCTACTTCCTTGATCAGATTTTGTCATATTTTCTTAGAAAATGAGTCTCGAACCTTCACAGAAGTTATGACTTCTTCAGAAACACAACATTGGAAAGAGGAAGTTAATAGTGAGATTGAATCCATAATGAATAATCATACGTGGAATTGATTGATCTTCCTCCTGGAAATAAACCCCTAGGGTCTAAATGGATTTTCAAAAGGAAAATGAAAGTTGATGGCACTATTAACTAGTATAAAGCAAGGCTTGTTGTTAAAGGATTTAGACAATGTAAAGGTCTTGACTACTTTGATACATACTCACTGGTAACTAGAATTACATCAATTCAAACGCTAATAGTGTTAGCTGCGGTGTAAAGTCTAGAGATTCATCAAATAGATGTCAAAACAACCTTCTTAAATGGAGATTTGGAGGAAGAAATTTATATGGAACAACCAGAAGGGTTCATCGTTCCTGGAAATAAAAAGAAGGTGTGCAGACTTGTTAATTCATTGTATGGACTAAAACAAGCACCCAAACAATGGCATGTACAATTTGACCAGACAATGTTGTCAAATGGTTTCAAAATTAATGAGTGTGACAAATGTGTTTACATAAAGAACACTCCAAATAAAGTCGTCATTGTTTGTTTGTATGTGGATGATATGTTGATAATGAGTAACGACATTGCTAATAGAAATACTACTAAGTGTATGCTTGCTAGTAAGTTTGATATGAAAGACCTAGGAATTGCTGACTTGATATTAGGGATTAAGATTCACAAAACTCTTCAAGGTCTAGCATTGTCTCAATCTCATTATATCAGAATGGTACTAGAAAAATTTAAGTACTTAAACTACAAAACTGCAAAAATCCCAATTGATATGAACCTTGATCTTACTAAGAATAAAGGTGAAAGTCAATTTCAATTGGATTATGCAAGAGTGTTGGAAAGTTTGATGTACATCATGAACTGTATGCGGCCAGACATAGCCTGTGCTCTAAGTAAATTGAGTCGGTACACAAGTAATCCCAATCAAAACCATTGGATGGCAATGAAATGTGTTTTGAGGTATTTAGAACACAATCAAAACTTTGCTTTGCATTATAACAAGTATTCAGCAGTTGTTAAAGGTTATAGTGATGCAAACTAGAACTGGGTAAACTAAAACTAAGTCCACAAGTGGATATGTCTTTACTATTGGTGGAGGAGCAATATCATGGAAATCATCCAAACAAACATGTATAGCTCGATCTATAATGGAGGTTGAATTCATAGCCTTAGACAAGGCTGGTGAAGAAGCTAAATGGCTCTGAAATTTCTTAGAAGACATTCTGTTTTGGCCCAAACCAATGTCTCCTATATGCATATATTGTGACAGTCAAGAAACAATAGGAAGAGCTGGTAGTGTTATGTATAATGGTAAATCTCGTCACATATGCCAAAGACACAATACCGTTAGACAACCACTCTCTAGTACAATTATAACAATTGACTATGTGAAGTCAAAGGATAATGTGTCGAATCCACTTACAAAAGGCCTAAATAGAGAGGAAGTTGAGATTTCATCAAAGGGAATGGGACTATGGTCGAGGATAAATCATCATGGTGATAACTCTACCTAGAAGACTGGGGATCCTAAGATCTAGGTTCAAGGAGATCAAACAAAGTCATTGATGATGATTCAACATTGTTACAACTATGATAAGGTCCATTCTTATGATGAGACAATGTTCAAAAATAAGGATAATGTAAAATGATCTTTTAATGGTTTTTAAGTTTGATACAGGGTATATCAAATAGTGTATCTATAGGATAACACATCTAGAAATAACCTATGTAAGTGTGAAGTGTAAGTCGCTTCAAGAAGAATCCGATAAGGCCAATTCTCTATGCACTTATTAACCAGGAAGTGTTCATGGCTGAAATGAACAAAACAATGAGAACCAAAACTAGTTAAAAGGTTAGTTGTGTGACTTATGTTGTCTAGGTGTACGACAGAGGTCGACAGTTCAAAGATATCACATCTACTGATTGTTTGAGTATATCCGATATATGCTCACTATGGAAAGTTCAAAGGGAAATCAACTTATCCAGATGTAATTAACTCTTGTTTATGAATCACATATTTTTTTCATGCATATATTTTAACCTATGGTCATTCCCCATTCATGTGGGGGATTGTTGGGTCTAAGTAATAAGTGTGAATTGGGAAATAAAGATGGAAAGACAAAGGAAAAATGTGGGGAACCAAGTAAAGGGAAATGAAGAGTCATTTCTCCCTCATCTAAAAAATAGAGGAAAGTGGTGTCCTTATATTAGGAAACACTTCCTCTAACTCTTAAAGAGTCAAGTAAAGGGGACCCTCTCACCCCGTCATCGTCGTCGCTCGCTCGGCTCGGCTCGGCTCGGCTTCGGCTTTGGCTTTAGCAAATGATGTAATTGATTGATATATTTTTTGGACAAAATTTATTTCATCAATCTTCTTTTTCTGATATCTGTGAATTATTAATTAATTAATTTATTTATAAATTATTTATTAATTAATTTAATATGCAAAATTAGTTAGTTAGTTTAACAAACTTTTAATTTTCGTGCCTAAAATTTCTTAGAACAGAACATTCATTCCCAAATGACACCATGACTGTTCTACACAGATGAGACTGTTCTGAACAAGCAGATTCACACGCAATACTCCCTATAAATGGAGACCCGTCCTGTGTTTTTTAGACATCAAAAATTTTCTCTTCTTCTGCATATATTTTCTTACAAAATTCGAGTTTGTGTGAAGCCATTGCTGGTTCTTGACTTCGCTGAAAATTACTGAGTTTCAGGTACCGCTACTCTGTAATTCTTAATCTGTTTTATCTTGGGAGGAATTAATCCACAAACCTCGAATACAGTGAGGGGATTAAATTCCTTAAGGACACACAATAAATTATGTGGACTCAGATTCTTGAATGTTTTTTTAATTTTGTATTTTCCATTGCGATTAGTATACGGGAGTAACATATTCACAGTGATTAACTTGTAAATTTCACGTGATCTAAGCAACGAATTTCTTAAGAAAGGATATGACATCTCCAGAGTTGCTCTACAAGCACGTTAAAGAGTATTAGACCTGATTTCGGGACAGTGTTGTATGTTCAAGCCCTGAATTGCAAGGAGACACCAAAGGAAATGCATAGTTTAAGTCTTGCACACCAAAGCAACTCAACAAGGAAGGAGTCTTACCATATTTCAAAAGTACACCCAAAAACTCAGCCTGATCTGTTAAAATATACTAATTATTTTAAAGGCGGATGTTTCTTTTTTGGAGCTTATTTGTCATGAAACAGGAATTTAGAATTATCTCAATTTTTTGAGTGTATTAGTCAATTAATTTTCTAGAATATGTGTGATGGACTCTATTTGAGCTCAAATTTTATGGTTCTATTGATGACGACCTATTAAATGATACTCATTATTTTTGTAAGTCAGATGGGCTAAATGAGTATACAAATTTGTTTGTTTGATTTGGACTTGACAAGACGCTGAAGAAATTTATTTATTTTTTGAGTTTTATAGTTTTAAATTAAAGATATACGGAAAGTTGTAACAACCCACAACTCGATTCGTAGGATTTGAATTTTTTTTCTCATAAATACATAAGTTTGAACCTAGTAATGCCTTACATGCGATGTTTTAAGTCTCATTCTTATATGTGGGAAGTGGATTAGGGTCATAAGATACCTTTAGTCCTTAGTCGAGTTTAAAACTTTCTTATTGATTGAGTTTCTCGTGTTAGATTATATAAGAGTCAACTTTAAATGATTATAACTTTTAGCATACAAAGAATTTGTCGGTTTATCCACCAAATCAAAGGTCTTTGAATTAACTTTCCAACGCCGCCAATTTTACCTCATTTGGAGTTGGGATGTGTTCTGATGCAGAGAGGTAAGGTCGTAACTTCTGCTTCCAGATCTCTTAAGAACCATGAGAGGAACTATATATCCAACTCATGGCTTAGAATTAACTAAGGTGCTGCTTGCACTCAAAATTTGGTGCAACTACTTATATGGAGTACATATCGATGTATTCATATACCATAAGAGCCTGCAATATGTCTTCACCCAGAAAGAGCTTAACTTGAGACAGAGGAGATGACTTGCGTTGCTCAAGAACTACGACATGAGCATCCTCTACCACCCAAGTAAAGCTAATGTGGTTGTTGATGCTCTTAGCAGGTTATCTATAGGGAGCAACACTCATATGGAAGAAGAGAAGAAAGAGTTAGCTAAAGAGGTAACATACTAATGTGATTGGGAGTTCAACTAGATGAATCTGGTGAAGATGGAATACTTGTACATAATAGGTTTGTATCATCTCTTGTAGTGGAGGTAAAGGAGAAGCAAGATCAAGATTTCATCTTACTTCAATTGAAGAGAGATGTGTATAAGCAGAAAGTGATGATTTTCATCAAAAGGGGAGATAGGGCATTGAGATATCAAAGTAGATTGTGTGTTTAAGATATTGATGATATTCAAGAAAGGATTGTGGCAGAATCCCATAACTCTAGATATTCTATCCATCTAGGGTCTACCAAAATATACCACAACTTAAGAGAGATTTATTGGTGGAGTGGGATGAAGAGAGACATTGCAGACTTTATTTCTAAGTGCCCAAACTGCCAACAAGTAAAAGTAGAGCACAAAAGGTCATCTGGAGTAGCCCAAAATTTTAAAATTTTAGAATAGAAGTGGGAGATGATCAATATGGATTTCATCACATGCTTCCCAAGGTCCCACAGACAGCATGATTCGATCTGTGTGATTATTGATCGGACGACTAATTCAACCCACTTCTTGATGGTAAAGACTAGCATAGGACTATGCCCGGTAGTATATCCAAAAGATTGTTAGATTGCATGGAGTTTCTTTTTCTATCATATGAGATAGAAGACCTCAATTTACTGTCCAATTTTAAAAGTCCTTTCAGAAGGCCTAGGTTCAAAGGTGAATCTCAGTACTATTTTCCATCCTCAAACCGATGGTCAAGCAGAGCGTACAATACAAACCTTGGAGGACATGTTGATAGCATGTGTCATCGACTTCAAAGGCAACTGGTATGATCATTTATCCCTTATCGAGTTTGCCTACAACAACAGCTTTTATTCGAGCATCCAAAGGGCTCCTTATGAGGCTCTCTATGGGAGGGATGTAGATCACCTATTTGATGGTTTGATGTAGGTGAAGCAGGGTTGATTGGGTTAGACTTGGAACACCAAGCTATGGAGAAGGTAAATATCATCCAAGAGAGATTGATAAAGGCATAGAGTTGTCAGAAGTCCTTTACTGATATTAGGAGAAAGGACCTAGCGTTCAAAGTAAACGATTGGGTATACTTAAGTGTTACCCATGAAGGGTGTAATGGGATTCATAAATAAGGGAAAATTGAGTTCTCAATACGTTGGTCCTTACAAAATTGTGAAGAGAGTGGAAACATAGCTTATGAGTTAGAGCTACCACAAGAGTTAGCGGCCATCCATCCAGTCTTCCATATTTCTATGCTTAAGAAGTATTTGGAAGATTCATCCTTAATTGTGCCTGTTGAAAGCGTTGGAGTGAAGGATAGTTTGAGTGATGAAGAAATCCCAGTTCAAATTCTTGATCATCAAGTTCACAAGTTGAGAACTAAAAGAGGTTGCATTTGTAAAAGTGTTGTGGAAAAGTCAATCCGTTAAAGAGGCCACATGGGAAGTTGAAGAGGATATGAAGGTTAGATACCCTCATCTATTTGTGCCTCCTAATGATGGAATTGAAGGTAATGATTCAATCCTATTCTCTGTGTTACTTCCCCGTTAGTAAGTTGAGTTCTTATCTTTGAGTTGATTCTCCTCTTGAATCAATGAGTATTTAAATATGCAAGTCTTTGATTGTATTTGTGCCTAATGACAACGTTGGAGATAATCTTCCAATTCCAAATCCTGAGTAGAAATTGATTTCTAGAGTATGAGTTTTTGAGTATCTGAGTATTTGAGTTCTTGATGGTATTCATGCTTGATAGGTCTCCTAGTTACTCATCATTTGAGGATGAATGATTCTAAGGAGGAGATATTGTAACACCCTACAACTCTATTCTTAGGATTTAATTTTTTTAATCATAAATACATAAGCTTGAACCTAGTGATGCCTTACATGTACCTATATTTTAAGTCTCACTCTTATATGTGGGAAGTGTATTAGAGTCATAAGAGACCTTTAGTACTTAGTCGAGTTCAAAACTTTCCTATTAATTGAGTTTCTCGCATTAGATTATATAAGAGTCAACTTTAAATGATCATAACTTTCCGCACACAAAGAATTAGGTGGCCTATAACCCACAAAATCAAAGGTCTTTGAATTAGATTTCCAACACTACCAATTTCGTCTCATTTGGAGTTAGGAGAAAAAGATTTATGATTGTTTTACTACAGACTATCAGAGTAAAGTGAAACTACGAACCTGACTTACGGGTTGTGGTTTGAATGACAACCCATCATATTAACTCGTGGAATGATTTCAACAAGTCTATTTTTTAGCCCTAAACTTGAAGGACCCAACTATGGATCGTAGATGCTTCTACAGGTCATGGTTTGGACTTGTGGAATAGATCCGGAAACCCCAAACTTTTCTTAAACTTTCGCGAATGAGTTTCTACGGACTGTAGTAACTTTTATGGGCCATAGATCGACCCTTGGATGACCTTGTTAATGTTTTAAGAAGGATTATTTTGGTCTTTTTCCACCCTTTCAAAGATTTAACTTGATGGTTTTACACCTAAATAAGTCCCTAAACATAACTATTCAACCTTTTTACGCTAAAACACATTCTCCAACTTAGAGCAAAGTTTCAAGGGGAAACAAAGCTAGGATTTCAAGAGAATATTGTGAGTTCTTCCAAGCTATTCCAAAATTCAAATCTTCTAGTTATATAAGGCTAACTCGAACATGGATTATGTTCTTCCATGTGCCCCATAACCCTGATTGATTGAGTTGTGAATAAATTGAGTCTTCCATGAATGTTTCTTGAAAGTTTTTCTTAAATCCTAATGTATTCCTATATAATCTTTCATGAATGATAGTTTTTATGAATTAAACACTTGAAATAGATGATTTTATTTTTCTACATGAATCCTAGAATTAATTCTTGTTATTTTAATATATTACTCTTAAATGGGTATGCATGAGTATGATTTGAGCCTGAAAAGTCTACAAAATTCATAAATATTTTAACTTCACTCTTGTACCTGAATATTATGAGTTGAAATGATAGATGATAGAGAGTCTTAATGAGTCATGAACTAATCGTGAAAGAATGTTCTTAACCAAAGAGTTGGTAGTTGATGTGATGAATTGAGTTGACAAATATTCAATGAAACTAATTGAACGAGTTAACAGATGGATTGATATCTTATGAGCATGTTGAGTCTTGGGAGGAGTATTGAACATTGAATTGAGTGAGAGTAAATTGCAACTCAAACTCAATAACTATGTAGTCAGCGTAGGAGAGGATTAAATCGTATAATTAGATGTTTTCTTACTGTCCCAAAAAAGGAATTGATTATATTGATTGTGGATCCACTGATGGGATGTCTTTTACCCTGGCAAGGTATTAGATAGATGTAGTAACGATATCGCTTCGTTGTTTCATCACCGGCTCATAGGTTATGGTTGTTGGTTAGAGAAACTCTCATATAGGTCTTGATGATACTCTGAGTGATTAGATGAGATTGTATATGATTGGTCATTATCTAAACTTTATTCTTACTTTAGACTTATGACACTTGAGTGAGTTCTTGCCTTCATGTTTTTTTTCTGTCATATTGTATACTCGTACATTTCACGTACTGACACCCATTTGGGCTTGCATCATTTAATAATACAGAGACATGTACTAGAGATCATCAACAGGTGCATCGTTGAGGATTTGTTCGTGTTCAGCTGATTGGTGAGACCTCCTTGCATTCAGAGGTTATCATGTTTCTCTTCTAGCTTTGAGTTTAGCCTTTTTATTCTATTTTGAGGTAGTTATGGATCTATCATTGACACCATTTAGTCAGATGATTAGAGGCTTCATAGACTAGATTGTCGAGTTGTGATTGGATATTGTTTTTGGCTAGTTTCTTTCATACTAGTCTTACTCAGTTGATTGATAGATTGTTTGGCATTTGACCTTTGATTATCAATTTATTATTGCTTTCAATTAAGCATTCTTGATAGTTGATGTCTTTCGCTATTAGGGTGTGATTGAATAAATGTGATGAGGTCAAATGGTTCGTTTGGGGGCTAGCAATAGTCTCTGAGTGCCGACCACGCCAAGAATATCCTCCCGGAGCTTGACAAAAATATCAAAATACTCTTTAATCTTGTAACATTAAATATGTTACGTGAAAAATCAAAATGAAAGAATTTTCAAAACAATAAAGAGACATATCTCTTTCTTGCGTCCCTTTATATTATAGTGTCAGGTAAAATATAATTGGCACATGGCAAGCTATAATTACGTTCTTTCTAATGTAGCATCTAGATAGACGTGTCAAATTCATGGTCACAATTATTTCTTTTTTATAATTCTACTAGGTAATTTGGCTCGCGCTTTGCGCGGTCATAAGTAATCTAATTAAGTTTATACATTTTAATATTAATATTAATAAAATTAATAAAATATTCTAAAGTTTTTAAGTTCTTTCAATATAAAAAATTTAGTATTATAGATTTATATCAAGAACTTTTATTAATGTAATACTGTCAAATTTCTTGTTATTTTAAATTATATTTTTGGATTATAACATTATTTCTCGATATAATTATTTTTTCAATAGTGTTGTACTCTCTAACTTGAATGTCAAATTACTATAATACCCCCAACTTAAAAATCAATTTAATATATTTTTTATATTATATTTATTTAATTATACTCCCTCTGTTCATTTTTACTTATCACTATTTCACTTATCAAGGTCAACTATACAAATTTTGACCAACATTTTAAGATGTATTTTTTCATCATATTAATATGAAAAAAATTGTAACTTATAGCATTTTTCATATAGTTTTCAACTATCTAAATTTTAGATTTCAAATATTAAATTTAGCTACTTCAATTTAGGTTTGAAGTTTAGTCAAGTTGACCTCAAAAAATGAAATAGTGACAAGTAAAAGGGAATAGAGGGAATATTATATTATATTGAAAACATATAATTTATCACATTGAAAGATTATGGTTTTTCCAATGAGTTGTGACTATTGCAACGAGGTATGGCTTTTTCGAAGGATTTTTTTACTTTTCTGAAGGGTTTTAACTTTTTTGAAGAATTTAATTTTGCGAAGAGTTGTGACTTTGCCTAAGAATTGTGTCTTTCTCGAAAGGTTGTTACTTTTTTAAAGAGGTTACTATAATACCCCCCAACTTAAAAAATAATTTAGTATATATTTTATATTACATTATATTTATTTAATTATATTGTATTATGTTGAAAGCAAATAGGTTTTCACTTTGAAGCATTGCAACTTTTTCGAAAGATTATGACTTTTTCAAGGAGTTATGACTTTTTCAAAAAATTATGACTTTTTTAAAGAGTTGTGACTTTTTTTATGGTTTGTGACTTTTCTTAATGGTTATGACTTTTTTGAATAGTTGTGACAGGTGAAAGTACCGTTTAATTATAAGCAAAGCTTTTCGAATTTTTTTAACTTTTGTTGGACTTTTCTGAGGGGTCGTGGCTTTTTTTAAAAAAATTTATTTTTTCGAAGAAGTGTGACCTTTTTGAATGGTTGTACCTTTTTCGAAGGGTTGTGACTTTTTTGAAGGATTGAGACTTTTTTTATGGGTTGAGATTTTTTTTGAAGGGTTGAGACTTTTTCAAAGGGTTGTGACTTTTTTGAATGGTTATGATTTTTATGAATGGTTGGAACAGGTGAAAGTATCGTTTAATCATAAGCAAAGTTTTTTGAGTTTCTTTAACTTTCGTTGGACTATTTAATTGATTTTAAAAATATTAAATTATTTAATAAAATAAATAAATAAGAATTATGTGAGAATGCCACGTAGGTGGGTCCTCTTTTATATATATATATGATTATTCGAGTTATTTGAAATAATTTTTCTCAAAAAGTATTTTCCATAAAAAAGGAAAATAAAATTAAAAAGATATTCTACAAATATGTATAAAACACATTCATCAAATACAATTTATGAATAAATTTTTAATTTTCACTATTTATATGTGAAGAAGTCTTCAATGTAATCAATGAATACATAAGTTATAAGACACTAATGGTCATATGATTACAAGAAACTAATTAAGAGTTACAGGAACTAATAGCTATATAAGTTACAAGAACTAATAATCATCTCTACCACAATGTATACCCACTAACATGCACTTAGGGTGTGTTTGGTATGGAGGAAAACATGGAAATATTTTCCATTTTTTCTCATGTTTGATTGGCACTTAGGGTGTGTTTGATTTTTTTAGTCGCATCCCTACCACGGTCCCCCTCTCCAAAAGAATTTATTACTTTTTTAGAATAAAAAAAGATTAAAAATTTATTTTTGAAAAATATTTCACGTAAAGATATGACCAGAAGAATTGTGTTTAATAAGTGAATTTATCTAGTTGAGGCATTCTTGATTGTTTGAAAATTTTACTTTTTCCCCATTCTTGTTTCGACCCACCGAATTTCTCCAACCACCACCCCAAAAAAAAATTCTCTCCCACCCACCCACCCCACCCCCTCGCGCCCTTTTTACAAAAAAGTTTTTTAAAATAATTTTTTACAAAATTTTTAATTTTTATTTCATCCCGCACCCCCAGCCTCCCCCTCACCCCCCCACCCAGCCCCAGCCTCGATACAAAAAAAGATAAAATTTATTTTTTTTAAAAATTAAATTTTAAATTTTTTAATTTTTTACTTTAACCCCCGCTCCCCCCATGACTCCCCTAGCCCCACCTGGACCCATAGCTCCCCCCTCCCCCCACAAAATAAAAAAGTCTTAAAACTATTTTTTTTTTAAATTCAAATTTTGAAAATTTTAATTTTTACTCCACCCTGCCCCCACTCCTCATCCCAAAAAAAGAATTTAAATATTTAGTTTTTAAAAAATATTTCAAATTATGAAAATATTTTTATTGTTAAATATGGAAAAATGTTGGTTTTCAAAAAAAAAATTGATTTAGACTTAGAAAAATCAATTTCAAGAAAATAATAGAGTCGCCACTTAATTTTATTAAGGAAAAATCAAGAAAAAACATTAAAAAAATTATAAAAAGACTTAAACAGAAAAAATCCTTTTAAAATCCCAAAGAATGAGTATGGATTCAAATTTTCATTTCAAGAAGGTTTGAAAGAGATGAATTGTATTGATGAAAATGATTACATCGCCCAATTACTTTTTCAATAATTAAAGTGATTGAATTGATTAATTAAAAGATTTTTTTTTTAAAAAAAAGTAGAGCTACGACAAATAGAAGAAATTTATTAATAACTAAAATAAAGGTTCCCCAAACTCAACCCACTATATTTTCGTTAGCTATTGAATCAAAGACAAAAACATATTCAAATCACACAAATAAATTTATATTGTAAGAAAAGTAAATAAGCAAATAAATGTTGAAAATATAAGTAGCCATGGAGGATTCCAAGCAGGGTCCTTTTTTGGCTTGCTATTTGGGATAGTCTAAGATGTTGACTCCATGTGTGGATATGATGGTGGCGAGTTATGAGACTCAAATTTTGTGGGAGTCCCAAATTGAAACTCTATTTGTTTTCAAGGTGTTCATGCAAACAAAGAGAAAAAAATTAGACAAGATAAATCACTAATTTAAAACGAATGTAAAAGCTATATCATATGAATAATTTCAACTCATTAATGCATTCTAAAATTTTCAAAGAAGCAAAAATATTCAAACAAATATATTAATCTAAAACCACAATAGGATAACAGGGAGGCTGGGAGGGTAAGTTAAGAATCATACTTCTAAAAATAGTGATAGAAAATACATGTCCATTATCCAAAAACATATTTACCAACACAACTATATACTTTGCAACTATTTTATAACTATTGATCCTCAAGTTAAGAGATAACATATGGCAAACTGAATCTAACAAAGTAATGCTATATTTCACTGTTTAAAGTAGATGAAATAAATTTTTTTTAAGAAAATAATAAGGAAAAATTAATCCTCATGTCATTATTAGATTACTTATTACAATTTTTGTAGGTAGTTGTAAAGTATTATCAATATAGCAAAAACAATTACAAGTTTTAACAGATTAGTATTAATTAGCTAGTATTTAATTAATTTCATTTTTAGTTTATTTTTTAAAAAAATTGATTTGTCAATTTTTTTTGAACAATTACCAACGTACATATTTATGAAAGATTTTCTATATTTAAGGAGTTGGTTATTTATGATTTTTATTTATTTATTTATGGTGTCTAATTTATTATAGATTCCCTTTTTTATTTGTTCCTTTTTTATGATATTATTTTTAAAAAAAGAAATTTGGTAGTCTCATGATAAATAATAAGTTTTTAGTTTTTAAATTTATTTTTGTTTTAAATTAATTTTTACTATTTATTATAGAACAATTACCTAAGAATCCTATTAGGACTTTTCCTCTTTAATAATTTTCGGAGTTTTTATTAATTAAAATTTTTTAAGGTATCATTTAATGCTATATTTAAGGAGTCTGTTTTTTATGAGATTTTTTTCATTTATTTATGGTGTCTAATATATATATGTTATATATTTCTTTTTTAAATTTTATTTCTTTATTTATGATACATATTCTGAGTATTTAAGTGATATATATTAGGTTTATTGATAAAAACTTGACCTACCCTTAATAAAATCAACAAATCTTATTAAATTGTATTTCTTTATTTATGATTCTTTTTATATATTTTTTTAATTTCTTTATTTTTGTAGTCTTCTTGAGCAATTTTTATTTTTTTACGGATTACATATATGTAAAAAATTATTTATAGATTTTGCGGATCTATAATTTTAAGTTAATATTATTTTTAAATCCGTTTTAAAATTAATATTGACTAAACATTCAAAATAAAATAATTTTAATTAATATTGACTTAAAATTAATTTAGATTATTAAAATTCAAATAATCTTAAA
>JBCEWC010015808.1:0-13500 GCA_038996855.1 Solanum aculeatissimum
TACGAATTAAGTATTAAACTCTTAATTTTTAAACATTTTTTGAATAATTAGCTTGCTAAATGTGAAATATCATTTTTTATGATTTTTTTTCCTTCAATTTCAAAATATCGCATGTTTTAAGGTTTTAATCAATCTCTTCGCCGAGCTTTCAACAAAGAAACTTGTTATTTTAATTTAAGCACTTCTAGAATTAATCATTTCTTAATTAAGCTAATTATTTTAAAGTTATTTAATATTTAAAAGTTCTTCAATTAATTCGTATCACATTCGTCTTGCGGTCAATTTGATCGAATTCTCCAAAATTGATCATGTTCTAAATAGCCATAGTTGCAAGTTCAAATGACTATTTTATCAATTTTAAAATCCAAATCCCTTAACACATTTTCAGCCCTCATTTAATACTCCCCCAGTCCAGCCCAAACTCTCCTCCATTCCAGCCCAGTCCATTAGCTCCCTTGCTCAGCCCATTAACCAAATCCAGCCCAACCAATTCATACCCGCCCCGGCCCAATCTCCTCATATCTTCATCTCCTTCACCAACAACAACACAAAACACACACTCACACACAATACACACACCAGCCGACATCTCCCTCACACTCTCATCTCTCTCCCTTCACCCGACATCTCTCCCCACGCCTCTCTCTCGACCCATACTCCCCTGCTCCCCTCTCTTCTTCTTCTTTCTCTCCAAACGCACGCCCGACAACACCCCTCTCCCACGTGACCCGACAACCCGTGCCAAAACTCCACGCCCGATACCCTTTCACTCTCCCGCGTTCCTCGATACTCTCCCTCGCCCATACCCTTTTCCCCCATCCCTGTCCCATACCCCTTTGTTCTCCCATGGCTATAAAAGGGGCGGAAAAACATCAGAAAAGAGGGGGATTTTGGGAGGGGTTTGGCAGTCAATTTCACACGAAAAAGAAAACGTTAGCAGAAAGGGATTTGGAAAATTTCAATTCCATTCGAAAAGGTTTTTGGATGGAGCCATTCAGTTTCATTCCAATTTGATTCCAAAAACGAATTCGGCAATCACTCTTCATTCAAGAAGTCCCCACTCAACAGTTGCGGTCGGTTTTCTCTGTTTCTGTGGTGGATCATGGTCGTAGCTCGTCGTTCCAGTTCCTGCGTCGAAAAAGCCGCGGGAGCAAAAATGGAGTCTTAAATAGACTCCCTACTGCCGCAAGAAGCCCTTTGATGACTCAGGATTACTACATTTTTTGTATACGCTTCAACGTCTTAGAAGAACCAAATAGGAAACAAGCAATGTGCTTGGAACTCCTCCACGGTCACTCTTTTTCATTTTTATTATTTATTTATGCTTTAGATTTTATTTATTTTATCCTATCTGTTGTTTGCTTATGTGATTTAGATATTCTCGTTGTATTTTTTTTTAGATAGTAAACAACTTGTAGATTTTTGGGTTCGGGTATTTGAATAAAAAGATGACATTTATCGTAATATTAGTCCTTTGCCACATTTCTTTTTTCGAGAATTAATTTTCTATTTAGATAATGCCTGGTCAAACACGTTTGTCAAAATAAACGACGATATTAGTTTTGTCGCGGATTTCTTTTATTTACTCTAAAAAGGAGTTTCCTTGTCATTTTTTTTTAAATATCAATAAAAATATTTCTTTTAAACAAAACATGCTCTTTCCTAAAAATAACAAAAATGGAATAACGAGCTTTCCTTCCTCTTTTTTTTCCAAAAAAAAATGATAAAATAAATAATCATTCTTTCTTTAATCAACATTTTAATTTAAAGTGCTATTATTTTAAAAATCAAACAAGTTGAAGTTCTTTTAGTTGTGACGAAATTGCTCTTTTATTATCTTTCTTAAAAATGGATGAATAAATATTTTTAATTAGTTAAACGATTCTCTTCCAAAGTTGCATCGTTTTCTTAAAAATCTTTAGTATTTTCCCTCAAATGAACAAATAAGGAAGTAAAATGTGCATCCTTTACTTTCCAAATAAATTAAATAAGTTTTAAATTCTAAAAAAAATATTTTACAAAGTTAGCCAAATTTTTATTAATCGCCGGTCGACCGCACTTAAGCGGCTGCTTTGAGTGATTAATTTCTTCTCAAAGTAGAAATTGAACCCCGTACCCTTTTCTCTGAATTTTTAAAACTTTCTCTGTTGAGTTTTAAAATTAATTAATTTAGTTTTTCTTAATTTTGACTTTAAAAATTAAGTGGCGACTCTGTAAATTTCGAGAATTTGATTTTATTCAAATTAATTGAGTGATTAATTAAATTTTCGAAGACAAGTCATTTTTCCATAAAACAAATATTACTATATACTATTATAAATGATAATAAATAAAAAATATCGCTAAAATCAATAATTATTTTTTAAAAAGCATTCACTCAATTAATTCCTCCTCCCACCCCCACCCCCTACCCAATCCAATATCTTTTGATTTGCCAATAAGTGGATCCTCCTTTTTTAAAATACTCTAAATTTTACAGATGGTTGTTTAATTTTGAGTTATTATACAAGAATTATTTTTAAAAAAAATTGTTCTATATAAATATTTAACTTTAGAGTTTGTCGTACAAGAAAATATTTTCCTATTTATTATAATCCAAAAGTCATTTAATTCTAAAACTTATTATACATAAGTTATCTTTCTATCTTTTGTCTTATAAAAGTCATTTAATTATGGTTAAACTAATTAAAAAATAATTTTTGTTTGAAAATATGTCAAGGCACTCTAAAAAATCATGTTTGGGATAATTCTGAAACTCACTCAATATATCACTTCATAAAATTAATCTTCATTATGATTTACGATATTATGTTTAGTTCCTTATTTTTTTTAATAATCTTAACTCAATATTATTAATATAAAAATATATTTTGACTATTTTGTTCTTACTAATATAATCATTTGCTTAGTAAATTTTATTTTTTAATTAACAAAAGATCTGACATTATTAAGAGTATCAAAAAATTTAATAATAAATACAAGCTTGTATTGATATGATTCGTGACTCCAATTTCGTAAATCACAAGGAAGACTAATATTACAAAGAAAAAAAAAATTAAGAATAGTCTTTGAAATTAATTTATTGTATTTAATATATTTATTAAGCTAACTAGCTACTTTAGATAGTCAGGTCATGTGTTAATATAATAATATAAAATATAAATATTTACCTTAAGTTTACCTTTTAGTTAATCGAGCCAAAGTTGAATGACTTTATGCAATATAAAAAAAAGAAAAAAAATATCTCTTCTTTGATAAACTTTAAAGTTGGATGATTTTTGTATAATAAAAGAAAATAATTTAATATGACAAACCTTTGTTGATATATTCTTAGAGTATCAACAAATTCAATAATAAACACAAACTCTACGAACTTGATATGATTCATTAAGCGTCAAATTATAATAAAGAAATTAAAATATGTAAATATACCTACTTTCGTAAATAACAAAAAAAAAAGTGTTCAATAACTTTTTCGTATATCCTTTATTTATATTACAAAAATATATTTTATAATTTTTTTTTACAACTCTCAAATTTCTAATCCTAGTGTTACAAAAATATGCCATTTTATGGATTTTTAAAAAATGGTATGTGCATTAATTGACGTCCAATTTATTTTCCCGTTTTTAGTAATTTTATAATAATTTTAATAGATTAAATGCATATCAGTTTTTGGACACTCATGCTTCATTTTTTTCAATATTAATAATTAATAATGGACTTAATTTCAGTCTCATGGTGTATCAATTATATTGATTCACCTTTTTTGGTAACTTACATATAGTAAGTACTTCATATGTTTTCTTTTTTCTAAATGTATTACTGAAAACACAATTCAAGACATATATTATATCCTTATAATTTTTTTATATATATATATATTATTAAATTTATTATCCTTAATGATTACTTAACATTCATTGTATTACATTATTAAATTACCATCTATGATAAAAAGTCACTCAATTTTATATTAGTGTCACAAAGCTAATCAATATATTTCTAAGAAAAGTCACTCAAATCCAACTTAATATCATAGAAAATATGTATTTTATTAATGACTTTTGTGATATTTAAATAAAGTCAAGTAACTTTTTAGTTATTAAAAATAATTTCATTACTTTCTTTGTTTTCGAATAAAGTGACATTACTTTTACTGTAAAAAATAATCTCATTGCTTTTTAAAATTTGAATAAAGTGATATGACTTCTCGTCATAAAGTGATGAATTAACTCTTAAATGATCTGATTCATAAATTATTGAATAAATATTTTTCTTAGTAAAAATAAATAAATTAATATCATCGATCAAAATCATAAATCCCGCCTCTCCCCACTTAACACCCTACACCCCCATGGCTGCAGCACAGTGCCCATGCAGGTCACTTTAGTACAAGTAAATCTTCCTGGCGTTGTATCTGGTGAATGTTAACCATGATCTATTTTACTATCTTCTAAATAACTATTCTTATCCTCACGCTCTTGTTAGAATGATTGTTTTGAATTATTTCATAATATATCGTATTATATTATGTCTATATATATTGTATAATGAAATATATTATTCGAATAAATTGCATTATTTTTCAATTATTATATAATGTCACATGTCAATAATTTAAATCAAATCACACAAAAATTAAAATATATTATAAAGCTATTAAATAAAAAATAAATATTTAAATAAAAATACAATCACATTAAATTTATCATTACATAAAATGACACTTTTTATATATAACATAACAAAATTTAACTAATAAAAATAAATATAATATTTAAATTAACAATACACTAGGCATCTAAAACAAAACAAAGAAGTATTCTCTTCTTCCTCCAACCCCCCTCGTGTCATCTTCATCGAGGAGAGTGCCAATCATATCTAATCTATAGATATAGATATCTATATATACATTTGTCGTTTTAAGCTTATCAAAATATATACTACAACTAGGCCTAAGAAAGTATAATATTGAGCTGGGTATTTTCTAAAAGGGAAAATAAAGAAACTTTATTGAGATTTTCTTTAGAAAAAAATGGAATCATCGGCTGAACGACGTCTGAAAGCTATTCAAAGCCATCTTGTTCCGGCCACCGATGACGTGTCACGCTCATTGATCCGTTCAAACCCAACTGCCGGCGAATATTTACAAGGTACTTCACTTTTCTGATCACTCAGTTATCTGTTCTATACGTTTTTATAGGCATTAAATGTAGATGTGATATGTGAAGTTGTATGATGGTGGGAAAGAACGAAAATTTTGTAGATTTGTGAAGGTAAAAAGCGTAAAGTTGGATACCCAGATCAGAATAGTGGATAGTGGTTTTGTTATGTTTTGTGGATCCTGGGACCCTTTAGTTGGATATGAATCTACTCATGGGTGGATGGTGTTGTCCTTTTAGACCCAATGACTTGACTCAAGTCTTTCTCGCTCCAAATTATTAAAAGGGTATTGTTAAAAAGTTGAGAATCTTTTAGAGCTTTACTTTTTGAAAATTTCATTCCTGGGGATCTTGAGATTTAGCTATCAGTGGAACAGTGATCTCTGCTTTGGTTCCTGGAAGGCAAATATATTACATATTGATGATAGATAATAACCTTCTCCGACCCCCACCCTGCACCCTTTTTTTTTCTTTTCTTTTTTTACTTTTGAGGTGGGGAGGCAGGTGTAGGAGAAATATGGAATCAGAGACAGGAGGTTCTTTGCTTGGTTTAAAAAATCTCTGTTCGATCATGGAGGTTTTGATCTTATGGAAAATATGGTTTAGGAGAATTATTTCTTTTCTGGCAGTTTGCTACTAGGCGTTTCTGTTGACCTGTAGAATTTTTGATCACGGGGGTGTTCCATGCTAGTCCTATGCTGCAGATAGAGAAAATGCTTATTTTTGTGAATTTCCCTGCAGAAGAAGATTTTTTTGTAAGTTCTATAATATTTGGAAACAAATCTTATGGAATTGCATAATAGGTGATGCTTTGAATACCTCAGTCTACACACAGTGATATTATCATCATGTCCTGCTGTTAGTCTTCTCTTGCGGGAAGGCTAGGTAATCAATTTTAGTCTTCTTCCACAGTAAATTGCATGATAGGTGCTGCTTTGAATACCTCAGTCTCCACAGGATGATATTATCATCATGTCCTGCTGTTCTTCTCTCGGGGGATGACTAGGTATTCAACTGTGGTCTTCCTCACAACAATCATTATCCTAGGATAACTTGGCTGTATTCCGCTCAAAGTGATATACTCTGGAGAGATGCTCAAGATGAATATAGCTAGGGTTTGACATTGCTTTATGAGGCATATTCTTCAAGATCAAATAGATAGGTATAGTTTAGACTCTAGTAACCCCCAGTTTGAGTAGAGTGAATAGATTTTGGCATTTCATTTCAGCATCATCTTTAACAAGCATGTTTCTTTGCACTAATATGGAGACATTGAGTAGAAAATAGTTTCCAAGTCTCTAATGCACTTCTCAGTGAGAGCCTTGAGTCAAGGATAAAAACTATCATTCAGCTTTCAGTTTAACCTAAGAAAGTGAATCATGTAGATTCTCATGTAATTCAAGCTTTTAAAGATAGCGATAGTCATGAGGGTTTAGTGGTCAACCCTGTGATGAAAAAGAAAATAAACAAATGCAAGATTGTTGTACTTCCTACCCTTTTTGAAGCATATTGGTCTATTAGTGTGGAAAGAATTGAAGTAGTCTTGTGTACTTATGGCTTCATGTTAGGTATATGTGCAAAGTTATCTAGCTGTCTGGAACAGTAAGCATTCTATCTGAATATTGATTATTACTGGAATGTTATACATGCATTATAACGTGAGTCCTGATGATCTGCCGTTGAATGTTTGTGGTCCTTATTCTGTGCAAAGAGTATCCTGAAGTAATGCAAGTTTAACTTATGAACAAACAAATTGTACAAGATGTATAAAGGCAGGTAAACATACTATAATGGTGCTCTATAGATCTGTGAGCTTCGGCTTAGAGGTTGTATATTCTATCTTAATAATTCTTGTGAAACTCCTTTAAGCAGATCTATGATTCTATGTACAAAAACTAGAAGAAAAATTTGTTAATTTGGTATTTTGTATCTGACATGCTATGGCTTTTCATTGACTCCAGCACATCTTGCTGCCTTTTATGTAGTGGTTTTCTGCTTTCTTTTCCTGTTCTTTCATTGTTGTGTTTACTCTTTTTGTTTACTTAGTTATCAACACGTTAAATTATGAGCAGGTCAGGGTTTCAGTGTAGTTCTTCCTGAGAAATTGCAGACAGGAAAATGGAATGTGTACAGGTACGTATATTTTCTACTCGAGCCGTGGGATACTCATGATTGTTTCTTAATTACATGTTCATGGGTGTGGATGCACATATAATGCACACATTCACTCACATATGATATTTGTATGAGTATATTGCATATGTTATTTATGTATAATAATAACTTTCTATGTCATATGAGGAACTAAGTGATGATTATTACAGATCTGCACGATCTCCTCTTAAGCTTGTTACTAGATTTCCCGATCATCCTGAAATTGGGACACTGCACGATAACTTTGAGTAAGAATCTCGCCTTTAGCTTTTTACTTTTGATTGCTTTAAATATAAAGAAGAATTAGGGCTGCATCTTGTATTCTGCGCTTGGAGACTGCAACGTAATTTGACTTGCCGTGCCATTTACTTGCACAAATTCGTTTTTTAATCTCCTTTTCTACACTTGGTGAGCGGTGTAGTCCATGATTACTGCAGCAATAGTATCTCATTGCACCCTGTATACTCTCTTATTTCAATTGATCATAAAGGAGATATGCTACTTATCTTTTGGTATTGTCTGCATTCTTTTGTTGAGTACATCTTCTGTTTCATCTGATAATATTTTTTGTTCAGACATGCAGTTCAAACCTTTCAGGATTACAAGTATTTGGGTTCACGCATCCGGGTAGATGGAACTGTTGGGGAGTAAGCATTTTACTGATTTAAGAATGTTTTGTTGGATGAGATGAAATGGAGAAGTTTAATAATTACTGGTTTATTTTTTTATTTTCCATGCCATAGGTACAAATGGATGACATATGGAGAGGCAGGGACTGCGCGGACTGCTATTGGCTCTGGACTTCACTATTATGGATTACAACCGGTATGTCAAACTCGGTTCAGTACATATTCGTAATTATGTACATTCATTTAGTTACATAAGAAAGAGATCTTCACATTACATTTTACTGAACCTCCTTGTTCCTTTTAAACACCAAATAGGATATCTCTGCTTATTTAGGAGTGTGTTGTGTGATAAACTCGTTATCTTGTTTGATTTATGGACATTGAAGTTTTTCAGATTAGCCCCTTTTTTGTCAGTATATTTGACTTGGACAAATGTGCCATTGTACTTCAATGACAATATAATTAATCATTGACCTTTTTCAATTTCAATGGACCAGGGTGCTCGCGTGGGACTTTACTTCATTAACAGGCCTGAGTGGATGATTGTAGACCATGCCTGCTCAGCATATTCATATACTTCAGTGCCTCTATATGACACTCTTGGTGTGTAGGTGGCCTTTTCATGAAAGTTTTTCTTGGCTGGTAAGATATATTAAACTTGTCAAGTTTTTTGTCTGCAGGTCCTGATGCTGTTAAATATATTGTCAATCATGCTGATGTACAAGCCATTTTTTGTGTGCCAACTACCTTGAATACGGTGAGTGAAATTCCTCCCACTAAACAGAGTATACTCCTTTAACATGCTTTCAAATCACATCAGTATGAGGCATTAATCTTAACATTGTTCTGATCAACTTGAGTTCTTAGACTCATCAACAACATGAAAAAACTTTTGAGGATTCTGTTGGAGTTGCTCATAGTCTACTAATATCAGTTTGTGGGGAAAAAAGGCTAAAATATGTCTCAGTTGCATGTTCGTATTGAGTGATAATCTATACTGATGAAATGTTTCACAATCAAAGAAACCTATCCAGTTATATTTAATGCTAAGCTTTAAAAGTCAAAAAAATTCTTGAGTTACAGTTAATGACCGATGGTGATATTCATAGACAACTCAGTTTGACTCTTCACTCTAATCCTTATTTCTAGTTCATTTATGTCATTTAGCTATCTTGCCTTTTTCATCCTGTCAGGTCATATTGTTATGTTCATCCATTCCTCTGAATGCTGCTTTAAAACAAATGCTAGTTCCTTCCTTTTTATAAAAAAGAACAAAGAATTAAGAATATCCTAATTCCTTGTTTTTCAAGTTTCACATGTTTTACCAGCTTGCTTCTCCTAATTTTAGCTGGATTTCATCTGTAAAAATATCCTTATAATTTTTTTTGGAAGTCTAGTGTAATACTGGTATTTATACTACTACTAAATTTGCTTCCTCTGAGACTACTATAGTTTATTTTATACCCACCTAATTTGATTTTTTTCTCTATTATCATGTTTATGTCAATGGTGAAACTTGTTGAAGTTCTCGATTACCTGACATTTCTTTCATGGAACTTTCAGTTGTTGACCTTTTTATCAGAGATTCCATCTGTACGTTTGATTGTGGTAAGAGCTACTGCTTGTCCATTTTAGGTCTGATTATATAATATGTAACAACTTGTTATATTTTTGTTAGTTTAGCTACTGTCTTTGATGGTGTAGGTAGTGGGTGGGATAGATGAACATCTCCCATCTCTTCCATCTACAACGGGAATGAAGCTCTTATCATATACAAGGCTTCTGAGTCAGGTACATTAAATGATATTCATAAATAATTATTACTTGGACCATTGATGTTCTGGACTTTGGTTGTTTCAACCTTAATTCTGTGGGATGTATGTAGATGTTACCTCCCTCAGTGTGCTCATTGATCTCACCTTTAAAGCTAAATTTTATCTTATGTTTGACTGTGAAGGAGCATCATTCCACAGAAGGAGAGACCAGTTTTTAGATGCCATTTATGTTGTAGATCTTCTCTTTCTCTTTTTTTTTTTGGATCGAGTAAATGAATTTCATTCATACACATGGCCAAACTGGCCGTATACATGTGGTATACCAAAAAGGTGAAAAATCTACTGAAGGGCATGATTCTCAAACTCTGCACACTCATCTATACAAAAAGGAACATTTTTGTGCGCACCAAAAGAAAGTAAGGGACCGGAGCTACTTCTCAATGGGAAGAAATCGACTATAGTCCTTCAAAAACTCTCCTATTTCTGTCCCTCAAAACAACCCACATTAATGCAAGTGGAACAAAATGCTAGACCCTTCGTGTCCTCCTCCTTCTCCCACTTTTCCAACTAAACATCAGATCTCTCACAGTTTTTGGACATCACCCATGGAGTGCCAACCACCTAAACATATCCTACCATAACCTCACGGTTAGCCCACAATTGATCCACGTTCTCAGTTTTCACTACACCACCAATTAATGCAGATAACATTTCACTTTCTAATGGTTTTTCGCCGTCAAAATCAGCCCTCTAGCAGCTAGCAACTGAAAAAGCACACCTTCCTCGACACTTTATGGATCCATATTGCATTACATGGTGAAATATGTTACTCCTTAACCCTTCCCATAAAATGACTTCATGGTCAATCCATTATTTCTGGGGCCTTACCACCAAACATCGGGGTTATGCACCAGAGGTTTGCCTATGTAGTAAGGCTGACAATCTTTGAAACTCAATCACTTTCCAGTCGTTAAATTCTCTTCTAAACCTCAAGTCGCAAAAGGACCCTCCACTATGATTCCCCCTAATATGCTCAATCGTCAAGTCTCTTTGGCAAGATACTCTATACCATCTCTGAAAATCATCTTTCAAAAATGTGTCTTCATACCACCTATGCCCCCCCTAATCAACTGTCTTTCCGTCTCCAACCTTGAAGAGATATTTTCCCAAGCATAATCCTATCCCTTCAAGATATTCCTCCGTGCACCACAACCGTACGACAAAGTGATATCTCTAGTTCTCTACCCCCTTCCGAAATCCCATATTTATCAACGATCACCCCCCTCCACAAAGCTTGTATCTCCACACCGAACCTCCAAAGCCATTTGCTTTGCCCAATAAGTGTTGTTAAAGAAAAAGATACTTTGTATAATCTCTGAAAATCATCTATCAAAAATGTGTCTTCTCACAAAATATGTCCCCCAAAATTAACTCTCTTTTCATCTCCAACCTTGAATGAGATATTTTCCCAAAATAATCCTATCCCTTCAAGATATTCCTCCACACACCACAACTATACGGCAAAGTGATGTCTCTTGTTCTCCGCCCCCTTCCAAATTCCATATTTATCAACAATCACCCCCTCCACAAAGCTTGTACCTCTACCCCAAATCTCCAAAGCCATTTGTCCAATAAAGATTGATTAAAGACCTTTAAATCTTTAATCCAAGACCTCCCTATTTTTTAGAAGATGTGACATTTTCTCATTGCACCAATTGAAATTTCTTCTTTTTTTCCTTCTAGCAAAATTGATTTGCCTAGATTTACCCAACTTTTTTTTCAAATACCTTGTGTCCTGTCAACTATGCTTTCTTATGTCTAGTGTTTTCCAAGGGGTTTTCACGGCGAGTTCTCGGGCGGGACGTACCAAAAATTCTCTGGAGCGTAAATGAAAGGTGTAGATCTATACGGCATATGTCCTCGGCATACACACCTCTGGGTGTTAAATTTAATTTTTATTATTTTAATAGTATTTTTTTGCTATAAATCATGTTTTTATTATTTGTTTAGTGGTATTTATACTTTATGCTATCATGTTTTCACGTTGTATTGACTTTTCTTAAAATATATAAACAAAGAAAGTAATCTCATATAAATTAACACTGCCATAAATAGTTCTTTAAATATTCATATGCATGAAATTGATAATATAGAGATTCCATAGTACTATGTGTTGAGATAATTTTATGCATCGTTTGTCATTGTTTTTACTTCCTTCTTTGAAATGTATAAACAACAATCAATGCAAATATTTTTTGAAGGTGGGAAGGACTAGTAGACATGGAGATCGATAATGAAATGGATGTTGATTTTATTTTAAAGATTATCGCAGTTATCATTTTTTATGATGTTACTTTTTTCAAATAGTAATTATAATATTTTTTGCTACATTTATTGGTGATTTATTTGCAGAATTATTAAAACTTTGACTTTTTGCTTATTTTCATAGCAATAAAATTATAAAATTGAAGATGCCCGTAGATCCACGGGCCTTACTCACCTCATGCTGCGAAAAACGTCTCACCTTGCCCACCTTTTAGAACACTGCTTCTGTCTTTATATGCGTGTTTGTGAAGGATCCGGTGGGGAGGGAGGGAGTATAGACTGGTCTATTAATGTTTTTAATCTACTAAAGTAATCTTTTTGACCTGGGAATTTTTAAGTTGTAAGTAGAGTTTGTTCTAATGTTGTGTATTCTCTCTACTTTCATGTTACATTATGGACATTCTTGCACATCATAGCTCTTTTCCTACAACTTAACTATACTTCTGTATAGACTTTACAATGAATGATCTACATGCTTACCAATAGGGCCGCAGCAGTATGCAACCCTTTTGCCCTCCCAGGCCTGAAGATATTGCTACCATATGCTATACAAGTGGAACAACGGGGACACCAAAGGTATTGCATATACATCTTCAACTTCAGAATCTGCTAACTTGACCAGTATATGTAGTGATAATTTTTCTTGTTAACAAGATTTAATCAGGGCCTAATTTTTCTCCTCGTATTTTCCCTCTCTTGACAGGGTGTTGTGTTATCTCATGCGAACCTGATAGCAAGTGTTGCAGGCATGACCCTTGTGATTAAGTTTTATCCATCTGACATGTGAGTTGGCCTAAAAATGTTTCTTCTATGTAGGAATATTTGATTTATTCCTGACTTAGTGTGCGCTATGTGAATATTTTTACAGATACATATCCTATCTTCCCCTGGCACACATCTATGAACGTGCCAACCAAATTAGCTCGGCATATTATGGTGTTGCTGTTGGATTCTACCAGGGGGTATGCCAGTCAATTGGATATTAAGTACTTATTTAGTCTTAGCTTCTTGATGTAGCCTTGCTTTGTTAGACCTTTGATCCTGGATTCATGATTAACGAGCAAATTGGGTTTAATAGAAGTGCCTGTTTTTTCCAATTCATATATAGCATTTCTGCAAACATTTTTGTAGATATAATATGCGGTGCTTTTGAAATCTTTGATCCTACAGACATCACTTAATTCATTGATCTGTTTTTCACAGCATTACTTACCAGTAGCATTTCTACTCTGCAGGACAATCTGAAATTGATGGATGATTTGGTGACACTTAGACCTACAATATTCAGCAGTGTTCCTCGTCTTTTCAACAGGATATATGCTGGGTAATGTTTATGTGATGTGCTAAATCGTGTTATCGCCTTTTTTTGGGGGGGGGGGGGGGAAGTTACTTGTGGCCTTCACAGCTTTTTCCAATCTGCTTCCTTATAGGCTCACAAATGCCGTGCAAGCT
>JBCEWC010015809.1:0-13500 GCA_038996855.1 Solanum aculeatissimum
ATTTATACTTTGCAATTGATTGCCTTCCCAATCATGATTAATGCATACCTTGAAGATCGTTAGAGATTACATACCCTAGTTTACTATCAATCTCTTCCTCATTTATCTTTTCGTGTCCATCATTAGCAACCCAACTCGTACCACATGCACTTTTTTACTATCATTTCTATTTACATTCTTACAAGTGAACTTGTCAAAACCTTATCAGTCCATATACCTGTTATCTCAATATCAACACGCTCGTCTTTGCTTATAATGAAGTTGTCAGTCCCCATGTAGACCTCTGGAACAAAATCCACACTTACAAACATATTAATACCAATTTTAAGATTCACCACTATGACCTTCCTTAAGACCAATTCTAAACCAATCATCTATAGTAACAATCAACTGTTTCTCCCAAAATATGGCGGTAACGCTAACTCCACTACTTGAGTAAGTGCAATAATTCATAACCCCTTAGTAACTAATATTTGCTCTCCAAGATCAATGCCTCGACCCTAATATATTACCAGTACCACCTCAGAAGACTCACTAGCCACCAAAATAGACTTCATAAAAGTTGACTCAACAATAGTGTCACGAATAAAAGCCAAATAAGCCAAACACCCTTGATCAATTAACTTTTGGGCCCAAATATGAGATATAACTTTACTAGTATAGGAACCTTTCGAACTAGTCCACTCAACCCTCAGTATACCTGGAATGGCTAAGGATATTATCTTGGCCTAATAATTAAGGACATCGCCATATAAAGAAAGCCCATTCATTCCCCAAACAATATCAAAACTACCGCATCTAATATTATCAAGTCTACTCGAGTCTCATATCCAGCCAAAGTAACGAGACAAGATCAGTACATCCGACCCACCACTAAGGGCTCCGCTACCTAGATCAAAACATAAATAGACGTTGACATGGGATAACAAAGCAACACAAACACCAAGGAGAATTAAGCAGACACATAAGAATAGGTAGATCTAAGAGCAAATAGCACATATGTGGGGTGATAGTAAACCAGAACCATACTTGTGATCATAGTGTCAGAAGCCTTAGCCACGCACCTGCCTAGAAAAACATAGAAATTTTAACCTTGACTTCTACTTATAGAAGCTAGCCCTCTATCACCTGAATGAGTGGAAATATTACCTGCTTCTCTACCACCGGTACATCCACCTTTGTTAATATCACCTCTCCACGACCCCTAGTTGGGGGGATGAACCTTTATTTGGTAGTGCCAGATCTATGACTGGTGCCACAAAGTATGAATGGTATGTCCCTAAATGACTCTGGTGAGGGCAACATCTAATCAAATGATCAAGAGAGCTACACCAAAACTTGACCTCAGATAAGAAAAAGACTGAGAATATGAAAGAGGGATGTTATAACCTCCCCATTTGCGGGCCTTTGCTAAGAACCGGGTGAACTTTGACCAGAATTGTAGGAGTCACGAGAACCTCGTCCCCTATCTAAACATGGCAAGGCCACATAAACCCTGAAATGTTGAAATGAACTACCTCCTCTGGCTATACCTCTACCTCCCGACGAGGCATCGAAGAATTGTTCAGAGGTACGAACCTTTTTGGATCCTCCAAACTCCTCTCTATGTGCCAGTTCCGCCTCTTTTGGCGGAACCAACCATGAACTTAAAAGATGCTCCACCTTGGGATATTCAAAACACCGACTGTCTAATAGGATAAGTCAACCCTCTAACAAATCAAAAGACTCTCTCTGCCTTTGTAAGAATTATGGCGGTAGTATTCCAAGCCAATTGGGAAAAGCAAATCTCATACTCTGAAATTGTCATAGAACCCTACCTCAAACTCTCAAACCTCAGATGACTCATTTCTCTAACACTCCAAGGAACGAATCTATCATAGAGAGCACTAGCAAATATCTCTCAAGTCATTAGGGGAGTATCGACCAGACAAGATCCCAAATAAGTCTTCCAACAATCCCTAGCCGACCCATAAAACTAGAGGGTAACATATCAGACACTGTAGGTCTTAGCTAGTTCAAGGGTCTCAAGTAGCTCTCTAGAAATAACCAAGAACTCATGTGCATACTCAGTCTTTACGCCATGGAACTGAGGAGGTTCCATCATCCTGAATCCCTCATATCTATGCTGCTCATCGTCGGTCAAGGTGGCTTCTAGAGGAACCTCAATAGTATGTGTTGTGGTGGTTGCTCCACCTACACATAGGCTTAAGGGGCCTTTTTCTAACTTGGAGGTAGAACCCCAACTCATGTCTAAGAAGTACCTGGTGTATCAACTGGACCGCCTGCATTCCCCAAAGTCTCAAGCACACCCAAAACTCTCAAAAGTGTATCCTGAAGCAGTGGTGTTGCAGTAAACTCATGTGGAACCTAATCCTTTCTAGGCTTCATAGCTGGCTCGAGGGAGATACCCCAATTATAGTCCTTCACTAGTGCTACTCCTTGGCCCCGACCTCTAGCTCATCCTCTTGCACGGTCCCTGCCCTTAGCTGAGGCCTCAATAAAAAATCAGGGGTGACCACTCTTTGCCATGTAGTAGTTGTAGCTCGAATCCTCACCATCTATCAAAAGATCCACGACTACTCAGCCCTTAAACAAAGACCAACACATGATTTTATTAGAAATAAGCAATAGAGAATTTCCCAACAGCCTTCATAGCCTCTTAAAGATAAGTAACAAACGTCTCCACACCGATCATCAAGACTCTACTAGATTTGGCTCATACATATGTGAGACCTATGAACCTGGGGCACTGATACCAAATTATCATGACCCAAAATTCGGGTGAGATGACATTCACCTATCCCACTAAGGTGAGTCAGCCCAACACCCGATAACTTAACAAAATTCGTAAAAGTAAAAGATAACAGTCTAATAAGATATATAAATGCAGAAGAATGTAACTACAACCATCCCAAGAACTAGTGTCACATGTACAAGCCTCTAAATACAAAATATATAAATGAAATGTATAGGTAATAATCTCTAGTCCTCAAATAGAACAAAAAACATAGAATGGCATCCTGGGAGTCCTGTTGATGACATAGGCAACTACCTCTCAAGTGATCCAGAAGCTCGATCCAAATAATAGAAGTATAGCAGGATGGAATAGACTCACAACCTACAAAATTGTAGCAAAGGATGATCACCAAACAATAGGGTACTCAGTAAAATGGAACTAACCTAAAGTAAAGCAATGAAGAACACAAGTAACTCCTTAAATCCTAACAATAATCCGCCAAACTACAACCCTACACTCAGAAAAGTTCCAGTATAATATAATATATAGATCACAGTAATATAGATATACTCATCATCTGGCATGATATCTCAATACATAAGAATACGAGTAGATCCAACACTTACACACAAACATACAAAAATATCAACCAAATATAGTGTGAGATGAAGTGAATGCCACGAGGTGTATATCATGCAATGCAGTGTCAAATAATCGTGATGCATGTCTATCCTAGAATACACATCCCCTTACCATATTTGGTTTTCTACCTCTATCAGAACCCATGGGGGCCGCACATGGACCGTGTATCTTTGATCATGGCCGGCAATGTCCCCGACTAATGTCACAAATATCTTAACATCATCGGGGCCATACAGAGACCATAATATCCGCCAAAATCATTTCCCTTAGGATTTTCATCATCAATGGATTATCAAGCAATGCACATAATAATGACAAAAAGGCACGGTCGTGGTAATAAAATATGAAAGATGTCCATATATATATCATGTACCTCAACAATAGAAATCGATAAATTCTCAAGTGCCTCAATATCACCACAGTGTCAATATATCAATCATATCACAATCTAAGCATCATCACGCTATCCAAATCAAATAATTCACAAGATCACATAGGTCACGAATCCACAGTTAAATTATCAGTCAAATAAATCCCTATATAAATTATTATTCTTTCCAAAATTACACGAGACAGCCTAAGGTGATACAATTCTACCCCCAAAGTACTCAATTCCACACACGTAGAAGCATACAAGGTTCATCCATACTTAACAAAAGGTTAGAAGTCCACTTGCCTCAAGTAAAGTCCCAAATCAGGCTAAAATTGTTGCTTTTCCCCCTCTTCCGATACTCTAAATTACCATAATCTATTGAAATATGACATCACAATCTCATAACGAATCTAATGACAATAAAATTAATTAATTCATAGGAAAATGGATAAAAATGGTCAAAAATCCCATTCCAAAAAATGTTGCTAGAATCTGAAAATTTATGGATGAAAATGTTCTACTCGTTATCAGGAATCCAATTGTGAAAACAGTTTCAAAAATGAAGCTAAGATAAGTGAGAAATCAGTGATTAATGTTTAGGAAATCCATATCCGAAAATCCTCCATTTACACCATTAAAATTTCAAAATTAGAAGTTAAAACATTAATTAATCAATGAAAATGAAATAGGTTAGAAAATCTTTATCCAATCAATTTGCCTTCAAAACTTTGAAAATCCCCTCTTAGAACGAGCTTGGAAATTTCAAAAATTGTGAAAAAGGTTTAAATCCCGTATTTAAATGAGAACACTGTCCAGGCATGAACAACACTCTGTTAACGGGGAGGTCAGGAGGGACTAACACTCCACGAATGTGGAGGCTTGGGAAACCTCATGCGCCCACAACTCCATAAACATCTCGCGAACGTGGAGGTATAAATAAATAGACTTCCACGAATGGGGAGCTTTGCGCGCGATCACGGAGAACAACCTTGACCTGCATCAGAAACAACTAAAACCAATAAAGCAAAACTTTCGAAAAACAAGAATTGGACCCTCAAAAATTTATTCGGAACCCCATGGAAACAAACCAAACATAGAACCCTACTAGGAATGATGATTCAGACTCAATGAAACCATTAGAATTTGAATCTAAAACCCCTGTGGTCCTGAACCCGAGAAGGATCATTTAAACTAGTTTGGACTCAAAAACTCAAAATATTCAGGAAGCTCTAAAAATTGCAACGACGCCATTTATAACATTAGCTTCATCACCCGGAACCACTGAAACTAATAAAATTTCGATACAAGCTCTCGAACTCTGAATGTTGACCAAAGTCAAATCTATGATCTAAAATGAACTAGAAATGCAACTTTGGGCCTAATATCTCTGTTTTAACTCCAAATTCATTTCTGTAAGATCTCCTAGATCAGATTCAGCATCCCAATATTGATGGAATCAAATTTCGACACTCAAAACTTAAAATTTCCAACTTTAGGCCTTTGAAAACTCTTTCTTTTGTAAAACTCCAGCTTTTTACAAGGTTTTCAAAATTTGACTTTTAGACTTATCCAAAAATGATCCAAGACAACTTTCAAGGAGGAAAAATGGTAATTTGGTCAAAATTGTCAAAAATGACCTTCAGGGTTATTACAGTATGGTCCAACGTGAGTGTATTATCTATATGGGTAAACTAGATTCGTGTGCAAATCACTACCCACCAAAACCTTCCAGAAAAGTTGAGCAAGACCTTCACAATAGACATAGAGCAAGACACCAAGTCAGCATTCGTGCCTCGCTCAACAATATGGCTGATAATCTATCTTAGTAAAGTGGAATTTTGGGTCACATCTCTAGTCATATCATGGTCCAATTCCCGCCCCAATCTGTAATCAAATTCGGTTGTAGAAATGAGGTCCTAATACTCGGGACCGAAAAGAAATCTCCAGAGAGTCATCTCTGACAAATCAACTTAAACTCTATGCAGAAGTGACTGGGTCAGTTAGGGTTGAGCTATAGGCTTGGCCTTCTTAGACGTAGCCTCAATCATAGTAGAAGCAAATAATGCAAAAAAATGTTGAACTAGCACTGAGGAATACTTCCCTGATGGTGCTTCTACCTACTCTAATCTATGCTAGGCAAGTGTATCTCGGAGGATCATCACACCATCAAATTGGAATGTCAATATCCGGGGCTTCTAAAATATACTCTAGGTGTACCAGCCTTTGTCATCCTGTTAGAAGTCCTCATTAAAAAAGGTGGCCATGTCCTTGATGTACCAACGTCTTGGTTGGCTATCTATATGATTTGGAATGGTGATAGACTTGCCCGAATCATCAAACTATTATCTTAACTCATCCTCTGAGTCCGATCCATCATGATTAGAGGAACCAAAATAGGATCCCTCTTCAAAGTTGGTCATCTGAATGTAATTGCTACGCCCTGAGCCCCCCTCCTCAAACTAGAGAGGTTGTGGTGTTGTAGCTTGGCCATTTGTGTGTGTCAAAGATCGACACCCTCATTTGGATAAATGTCAAGCTCCTCTACTGACCCAATCACCTCAGTCTTCATCAACTCATTCTGGAGTCTATCTTGTAGAGCCTAAATATCCTCACGTCGTGGTCTGAGATCCATAATATTTGCAAATAAAATTGTACACACATACATGAGTCCAAGGAAGTGCAAAAAGAAAAACAAACATTTACTAGAATTTAATACTGAAGGAACTATAGAGGCTCATCTACGAACAGTAGAATGAACAACAAGCCATGGAAAGCCTTCGTGGAAATAGGGTAATAGTGTTTCAAATTACTAGAAATGAAACTATGGACTCATTCATGAATTGTGGTTTAAATCACGAGTTGTAGACTAGGTTGTGGTTGCAGACCTTGAAAAATAGAAATGCGGGACTTCAAGACTACGAACACTGTTTACGGGCCATAGTTTGAACTATGACTCGTAAATAGGTTTGTCCTGACTTTGAAATTTCCAAGTTTCTGAACCCATTTTATGAGGGGCAGTTATGGTCTGTAAATGAAATCACAAGCCGTAAAAGACCCTCGTAAGATTGAGTATGCAGTTACTTGAAAGTTTCATGTCCGGACCCGTATTCAAAACATGTATTCAAAAACTAAATTCAAATTAATGTCCCAGTCAACAAGGAATAAAAAAAATGCAAAACACTTAGTCAAGTCCAAGTTAACAAGGTCTACAAAATTTAGTCCAATTTAAAGTCCATTGACATGTCAAATAGAGTCCAAAACTAGCAACATATACCTATCGCAATCTTTCAGCCCAAACCTTATCCAGATTAAATTATTGTCCTACCCCACATATATCAATTCAGTCCAAATCATCAAAAGCACCCTCACTGACCAATCAATCAAGGCCATATGGCTAACACAGTGCATGATATATACTTATATATATACATATATAAACTCAATTTTTTCCATTTCCTATCACAACACCAAAGTACTTTTCCATTGCCTATTCAATTCTAACACAATTTATTAACATAGAAACATGTATTTTCAACAAAACTTAGCATCCCACAATGATCTTCATATGCGTTTCTATCATTTAAGCATGGAAGAAACATTTCATCAAACTAAGTGCCAAATAATTCAACTAAACAGTGGAGGGTCATCTATGCATTTAAATTCTTAAACATCCAACTAATTAGGGAAAGAAAACCAAGATTTCAATGTTCACTGTATGCATTAGTCACGAATCTGAATTCAAAATTAAAGATTCAGTGAGGAACACCTACCAGAAGTTTGATTGAGGTCTTTATGACTAAAACTCAGTGAAGACGGGGTTAAGAAAAACCTTAGTAGATGGTGCACTTCGTCGGAAGAGTGATGGGGTGGCTAAAACTTTAGCCAAAAAATGGTGGAGTAATCGGGGGTAGTCAGAGATGAGGAAGAAAGGGTAGGGTTTATGAAATTTTATAAAATTTCATGGGAAAAAAAGGGTAAATTGTATTTACCCATTTTTGATTCTTTTTATTGGGTCAGGTAAAGTAACCATTTGATTCCATGAAACCCTGATTATGGGTTTTGGATGGTTTTACGACCCATGAATCTTGGTTTCATGGTTTCAAATGGTAACTTTTTAAAGGTTTGGGTCTACAAATTCTACCAAAGGCGGTGGAATGTTCTACGACCCGTAGGTGGTGTTCGTAGACTTCTCCCACAGTTGGTAAAATTCCAAATAACTTAGCTGGGATTCACGAACCCTATTCACGACCTGTAGATCTTTCTATAGACCGTAAAGTTGGTTCGTGAAATTGAAATTCACAATTTCGTGCTCTCTAGAAATGGTTCTATGGAAAGTGTCATGGGTCATGGTTTGAAACACGGTTCGTACACTATCTAGTAAATCCATATTTTCTCACTTTTTGGACTTGTCTGCTGCCATCATCCTATTCCTACATAATCTTATCATAATAACCTGTTACATATAACTTTCTAGTCTGCGAGTCTAAAATATAACAAAAACTTGAAATTATAAACTACCTAGGAGTCAATACAGAAAATATAACACAAAAACATAAAAATACAACTAGAATCTTGGGTTGCCTCCCAACTAGCACCTGATTTATTGTCGCGGCACGATTTAGACCACTTGGTTACTCAGACTTCGCCTAGTATCCATACTTCCACTGTCTTGATTTCATCCGCATTGTCAAAGTATGGTTTGATTCTCTGGCTATTGACTTTGAACCTCATGCCATCCTTGTATTTTAACTCAAAATCCCCATGGTTGAAAACATGAGTGACCTTGTAGGGATCCAACTATTTGGACTTGAGTTTTTCAAGAACCAACTACAGTATTGAATTGAATAATAACACCCAATCTCCTGGTGCTAACTGACGATGCTCAATATGATGGTCATGATACACCTTCATCATTTTCTTGTACAATGTTGATCTTTCATATGCCATCAATGGAAACTCATCAAGTTTGTTGCTCAGTCTTGAATTATCCACATCATTCTAGTCCAAGTTCAGCTTCTTGAGCACCCACATCGCCTTGTGCTCAAGCTCTATAGGTAAGTGACAAGCTTTACCAAAAACAAGTTGGTAAGGAGACATACTTATGGGAGTCTTGAATGTAGTCCAATATGCTCATAATGTATCATCCATCCTTCGCGAGCAATTTGTCCGATTTGCATTCACTGCCTTGGATAAAATCTGTTTAATCTCCCAATTAGATACCTCAACTTGCCCATTCTCCTGTAGATGGTAAGGCATTGGCATACTGTACTTCACTCTATATTTGTCAAGTAGATCCTTTAACAACCTATTGGAAAAATGGGAACCTCCATCGTTGATGATCATCCGAGGAGTATCAAACTTTGAGAAGATATTCCACTTAAGGAATGTTGTGATGCTCTAGCCTTCATTGTTAGGAAGCACAACTGCATCAACCCATTCAGAAACATAATCCATAGTAACTAAGATGTACCTATTCTCATATAAATTGACGAACAGTCCCATAAAGTCTATACCCCAAACATCAAATAGTTCAATCACCACTTCGAGAAACTCCACCTTCTCTCTAACACTTGTCATAAGCTTTTTTATAGTCATGGGCATCTTCATGGATAATTGGCTAATAATAGCCACACTGCAAGATCTTATGCGTTGTCCTTATGCCACTATGATGTCCATTGACTAATGATGAAATGACAAGCCTAGAGAATGCTCATCATCTCTTCCTATGGAACACAATAACAAATAATCCCATCTACAAATACATGAAACAAATATGGTTCATCCCAGAAAAACCTCTTCACATCAAATATGAACTTACAGCGCTGGTGAGAGTCAAATTTGGTGGCACAACATCACTGACTAGATAATTTACCAAATATGTGAACCATGATATCAAATGATGTGATGAAACCAATACTCTCTCATCAGGGAATGAGTCATTGATATCCACCCCAAACGTCAAACTTTTCCATAGATTCATCCTCTAGTCTGGATAGGTGGTCAGTAACCTGATTCTCTATCCCCCTTTTATCAATCACCTTAAAATCAAACTTTTGAATAAAAAGTACCCATTGAATCAACCTTGGTTTGCTATCCTTCTTCTCCATTAATTATTGTAATGTCGAATGATCAATATGCACAATGACTTTGGTTCCCAATAGATATGATCTGAACTTCTCAAATGCAAAGACCTGTGCGAGTAACTTTTGCTTAGTAATAGTGTAGTTCTTTTATGCTGCATTAAGAGCTTTACTATCATAGTAAATGAGATATAGTATATTCTTTCAAGCCAAGGCTCTCCACCTACGAACCCACTTGCAATCCATAACTCCTCTTACAAGTCGTATGTAAGCCTTATACAGTGACTCTAGGTCATTTTCATGTCAAACTTTCCTCACTAATTGGCTCCTATATGGGGTGTTACAATATCCCCCCTTCGGAACACTCATCCCTGAATGTTAATCAAGCTAGCACAAGAAGAGTGAAATGAACTTACATATATAGCAACCCATCATAAATTCAGGTACACAAGTCCAACATCACTTTCATGCAAGAATTTAAAATATTTGACATCAATCATCATTTTAAATGCATACATAACATGTACTTATATTTACACATAAGATTCTAATTAAGAACCAACTTCATGAATATGTACGTACTATAATAAACAAGTCATGGGTAACATAAAATGATGCATAAGGAGTAATATAAAGATTACCGCTTTGCCAATACTCTAATGCAACCACTTGCACCAAAATATCAACTATAGAATCATAACAATGAAACCATCTAGCATCAATCAGTACCACATTTGGAAGAAACACATACGCACCGAGCAAAGCATTTTGAGCTCTTTCTCTTCTCTTCCTAGCGGTCACCGGGCAATCCCTTCTCTGGTGTCCCAACCCACCGCACTCAAAGCAACCTTCACGTCCCATCAAACACTCCCCTAGATGCATTCTGCTACACTTGTCACAAATAGGATAGGGTTTCTCTCCATCTAACTCTTATGCTCCAAAGTCTTAGTACACGATGATCCACCCGCATCAAAACGTGCCCTTTTTAATTCTCCTACACTCTTTCTCATCTTTTCATCCTTAATTTGTTCTATATAGGTCATAAGCCTGAAAATATTCATCTCTTTTACAAATATGGCAGTCCAGCATTCTTGAATAAGCAAATCAAATAACCCCGACATAAATTTGCTCATTCTAGCGCGGAGGTCGATGACCAATGATAGGGCGTCTTTGGAGATTTGAGTGAACTTGAGAGAATACTCCCTCACACTCATATTACCTTGCTTAAGGTTGATAAATTCTTGCGTCTTAGCTTCCATCGACTCCAAATAAAAGAAGCGATCTAGGAATGCATCTTGGAACTCTCCCCAAGATATAGGACCCCAATCCTCATTCCTCTCATTTTTCCATTGAGTGTTCCATACTTGAGCCACCCCTTTTAATTGGAAATTCGCTAACTCTGCCTTATCCTCTAAAGTCACTCTCATAATGGCTAACAACTTATTATTTTTGCTCAATTCATACCTCCTTTTTTAGGTAAAGAAGTCGTCAAGTATATAACTTAACCAAGGTTAGGATCATTCCCATGAGAAATATGGTAGACTCTAGAATTAATTCAATGCAATTCGAGATTGATTAACTTATCTCCCAAGAAAAAGGGGGGTTTTGTAAAAGAAAATTTATCAATCCTAAAGTAATGCAAGAGAAACAATTAGTAGAAGATCTAACTTGGATGATATGATCCCCATGAATTCCTAACTCGGTTCTATTGGATACGTGTAATCCTTTTCCGGTGTATTGGAGTACGAAAGTAAGCTAGGTTTACTTAAGTTTTTGATCCAGCAAATAGGTAAATTTCACCCCAAAACTTGATCCATCTCCATGGTGTATCTAAACTAACCCTTACTTTTAGTCCCAGTAATAGCTCCCCTTGATCCAATTTGATTGATTAGATGAGAACATCTCAATCGAATCTTGTTAATTGCCTCTTTTTCTATTCGTTACTTCCTTGATCTGGCAAGCAAGACTATTGAGTACTAACATTGGTCACCCGTTAAAAAGAAATTAAAGTGAAGAGAATAATTAATACGTTCTAACACACCTTCCAATAATTACACGTTATCTGATTTTACCTTGCTAGTTCATCATGGTTCCCACAACCCTAGTTGTGGATTTAGATATACATGATTAGTATAAATGTAGAAATTATGATATAGAGAAGCATAACTAAGCACTTACACAAATGAAATTAAGAACAAAAAATCTAACTCTTCGATTAGAATCACAAGTTTCAATAAAGAACACACAATAATGATTTTCCTCTCAAAATATACTAAATCCTAAGTGTTTCCTCTAAGAACTTGTTTAAACTACGTGACTTCTCATAACTCTATGAAAAATAATCTAAAAACTTATATATAGTACGTAAAATACCAAACATAAATGACTTAGGAAAACTCTATTGGAAAGCTTCACAAGACCTTTCACGACTTATATCCCACTTCATGGCCCGTAGATCAGGGTTTCATGGAATCTAGCAGTGTTCTGGAGTTAGCTTCTATGAAACCATTCCACGGTCCATGTAAGATTCTACGGCCCGTAAGAGGTTTTGTCCGATAACGTTTCTGCACCTCTCCACTTTCTGATCCTTAGGGCACCACCATCACTCTATGGCTCGTATATCATTGTACGGCTCGTGGATCCTCCTCGTAGAGTTGACTTCAAGTTTGCACCTCTCACTGGAAATTGATACGAGCCCTTTCCATGACTCATGAACTCTTCAACAACCCATAAAGGGTTCTGTGAATCACCAAAAACCAGCATCTTTAACATATTTTTTCTAAAACTGTGTCAACACTGTAATATTGCAAAACAAACAAAAAAATACAATCAAACCTACTAATATTGCTTTGAGAACACACAAAATTTCACGTTTTAAGCATCAAAAGTGTTGCATTTTGGCAGCACATCAACACCCTAAAATTAAAATTATTGCTTGTCCTCAAGCAACAGACTCGATCTATATAAGCAGAATAGAAATATACAGACTCCAACCCAATGGCACAGACTTAATCAAAATCCAACACAGACACCCACACAATATTTCCAAATCTGTATCAGATAGTTATCCAGCAAACCAACACAGATCATTACATTCAATAGTGCAACTATGATAAGATATGCAACCATAAACAAGCATCAATCACCGAATTAGTCAGAAATTAACAATGCAATGCAAGTTCCCTCACAAAAAGAAGTCTTATTCCTCTCTCAGAATGATATTTTCAAATTTAGTAATTGGGACAATACTACAACACTCACTCTCACAAATGACATTTAAATACTATAACCAATACCATAGTCTTGCCCCTATACTCGTTACTGACACCTTTAACTAGTTGGACTAGGATCACTTTAGGACTTTTTAGCTTGTAACGTAGGCTCAGAAGGCTTTAGTATGATGTTTTAGAGACATAGTGACTAATGACCCTCCTCGATACAGCATCTTTCTACACTTTTACCCTACCAATCAATATTTTCTTTTATTCCCTCTTTTTCTCCCATTTCAAATCTTTTAGGGTGCTTTAGACTCAAAGTTGCATAGTGCCTTTATTTTTCACAATATTTTTCTTTCTAGCACACTGATTAGGAACTTCTCTCTCTTTTTCTTTCTTTTACACCCTTTTCAAATAATTTCTTCCCCTTTTCTATATCACTATTTTCCCCTT
>JBCEWC010015810.1:0-13500 GCA_038996855.1 Solanum aculeatissimum
CCACAATAATTAGGTAGGGTACAATCCCAAAATGGAAACCCTAAATATTTCTTTTCCTCTTTCCCTTCTCCATTCCGACAGCCTCATCGGAATCCGGCAAGCTGTCGGAAAATGACCCGCGAACCAGACACTCGACGACCCTGTCCCTCAGCTCAACGAAACGGCCAAATGACCCAACTTCTTCCACCACCCGTCACTGGCCCTCTTTCGCGACCCCGAACCACCCACAACCCTTCTCCTCACCGCGAAACGCAACAACCAGTCGCCACACAACCAGATCCAGCCTAAAAATAGCCCCCAAAACCCTTCACCAAACAGCCGCCATTTACACCCCTCAAACACTGGAAAAACGACCAACAACAGCGAACCAGAAATAGGCTTCAGCCACCGGATAACACGAACCCCCAACCCCTCTCTCTCGCCCTTGCAGTAGCGCCAAACGACCCCAAAACACAGCGAAATCCCAGCTCTAGTGAGGAGCTTTTAGCTCCGATGAACTGGAGCGAATAGCAACACCAAAGCCAACCACCAAACGAGCTCCAACCACAACCCTTTTCCCACCATTTCTGCCGCCCAAACTCCACCCAAATATACCCATTTCAGCCCCCTTTTTCGCCCAAATCAACACCATTAAACAACCCCCCAAATTAGTGAAACCCCCCCCCCCCCCAAAAAATCCGCAATAAAACACCGCCAGAAATGATACAAAATCCACTCCATAGCAGCCCCGGAAGGTCCAGATGCGAATAAAGCAAAAAACTCCGAATCCGGTCAAGCAACGAGGACACTCCGCCTCTTTAGTTCACTACTCCGGCGAGGATTTCAAATGAACACTTAGATCTCACCAAAAAATGAAAAGCACAGTAAATTTTCTTTCTCTGACTAAAAAATATTTGTTTAGATAAGTTTTTCTTTGTTTTGGTTGTTATTATGGTTGAAATATTTTATGATTGTATTTAATTAATTAATTTATTTATTTTTGTTGTTAGTTCACTGATTGCTTGCTTCCCCCAATTTTTGTTAATTTTTTAATTCTTCACCCGAACATTGTTTGACTCATTTAATTTTTAATAATGTACTATATGATTTAGTTGCTATTTTAATTACTTTCATTTTTCTCTCTCTTAATTTATATGTTATAATTGGTGAATAGGAAAATATTAATTTAAACATTGTTTTAGTGGATTGAATGGTTGTTACCACTGTATTAGTTTTGTTATTGCTCTCCTTTGTTTGTTATCATAATTCTTAGAAATTACTATAGTATCATTATTTGTTACATCTGGCCAATGATGAATCTATCCGTCGGATTTTGAGGCCTTCCCATTCAAAAAGACGGACAAATTTAGTTTAAGTTAATATTTGTTATATGTTAAAATTTGAAAAATGTTAGTTTGAGATATATATATTTTTTGTTACACCTGGCCAATGACGAATCTATCCGTCATATTTCGAGGCCTGCCCATTCAAAAAGACGGACAAATTTTAGTTTAAATTAATATTTGTTATATGTTAAAATTCAAAAAATTTAGTTTAAATTATTTATTTATTTATTTATTATTGTGTATATTATTCTTTGTGTATATTTCATGATTATTATAGTTGTGTTATATCGATTATCCCCTCAATTTGAAAAATGAATTCAGCCGGGACCCATAGTTGTGGATTCAGAAGGGTGCTAATAGCTTCCCTTCGGAATAACTTGAACCCCTTACTCAGAATTTTTGGTTCATAGATTATTTTTTGTAAATAATTAATTGGTTTCCAAGTTATCCTTAAAATTTGGTGACGACTCTAAAATTAAATTATTTTTTCTTTTAAATTCTTTTATTCAATCAATAATTTTTTGCGAGTTGTCACGACGTTGCGCCATCGGGATGACAACAATACTAATATTTAATATTTATGGAGGGGTAAAATAGTAAATTATTATAATCTTATTGGGTTATTGGTTTACCCAATAACCCAATAGTAAAAAATGATATCAAACTGATAACCCAATAATTTCTTTTTCAAAGCCATGAAAAATTCGATAACCTAATAACTCAATAACAATAAATCAATGATATTTTTATAGGTTCAGTTTATCAGTCGATTCGGTTTTTACAAACCTCTAATCGTGACTAAGTTTGTGGCAACCAAGTTGGGGCTCATGTATAACCTAAGTAATGTGCAACTTAGGACAGTCAATGTGCCAATGACCCCTGTGTGTGGAGTTTCTCAGGGAGTTAACATAGTGTTGGGTGAGTGGCATAGTAAGATCAACTTCCATGTCGCACAAATATATCTCTTTGACATAAATTTAGGGCAAAATTTTTTTTCTTAAGTTCCACGCAGTGATTGACCCCTATCTTTAACAACTCGTGGTCATGGAGTTGAAAAGAGCGGACTCCAAAAGAGACCGCAAAGGGATGGCGTAGAGACTTGTGGTGGTCCGAAGGTGGAGACTAGGAGTTCGGGAAGAGTACGGGAATTTCTACAATAACGTTGCACTGAGGACGTCGCAACATCAAGTAGGGGAGAGTGTGATGGCCCACCACTTAATCTTGCGGAAAAGGGAGAGGAAGCTAGAGTCTTTGGTGGTTTATGGAAGACTCTAGAATTATATAGGAAGCTTTTGTAGTCTTTAGTTTCCTCTAGATTTTTCTGGAGTGTTCTTGAGAGGGACTATAGCGTAAATAGTGAGGAACTTCTAATATAAATATTATTTGCACATAAGCCCCTAAGAAGTAGTAAAAATAGAGGGGTCATTCATTTGTAGCAAGAATCCAAGAATCAAGCATTGTACAACATTCTTCCAAGCAATATAAGTCTTCTTCTTACAAAGCTCTCTATAGTCTTCTTATAACTAGCATTCCCTTAGCGATCGAGTTGAATAGGCTTACTTGTATTTGCAAGATCATGAAAGATTAGTGAGCAAATTGACAAATGCCACACGAGAGTCTTAGCGATAGTTCTAAGTCCATGACACTAGTCTGAATTAGACTACTTCCACCTCGACAGTGAAATTTCAAAGTCATTAGAAAAGAATGATCTTCATTGTTACTTACCAAGAAGTTTAATCCAATGCTAAGTTCCAAAAGTTGGATATCACCACTGGACAAAGATATACATATTTTTGTGAAGGCCTAATCATGCAAACACTTTCTTGGTGATAAGTAGGTAAGCTTATCATTCAAAGATAACATTGAGAACTTCTTGAGAAAACATTTGTTTTCTTGAGGGAGTTTCTCTTCATGAGTACAACCTAATCCCTCTTTTTAGGATAACCTTACCCTTTTAATGCCCTTTTTGAGGACAATCCCACAAATATATATTTATTTTGCTTTGTTGGGATATAAAGTTTATTAAGAGTTAGTTAATCTGTTAATTGATAGTTAAATATTGTAATGGTTCATTAGTTAGAATACTTTGTTTGCTCGAAAAGTTGTTAGACACGACTATATATACTTTCCACCATTGTATATTAGAGACTAATGGAATATCAAGCACAAGTTTTTGTCTCTAAAATTTTTCTCTCTTCCGCTCTTTGTTTTTACAGATTGTTCATTTATAAACATGGTATCAGAACACACATCACAGGCGATTACTGTGAAGGTGGTAGGACTTAAGAATCAAAAGAATCGAATCACAGAGTCACAAGATTCAGGAGTAGTTTACTCTTTTGTGCTCATTGAAGCAATTTCTTTGTTGTTGATTTGTGATTCATAATTCTCGAGGTCGGAACTTGCAATTCAATATTTGTGTGTTGAAGTGAATTCAACTGGATTCTAGAGGTTCAATGATTAATTCATGGTGTATTTTTTATTTCCGCAACAATTTTGAAAGGAATTCAAAGAATCTTAGAGATTCAAGATGGCAAATGGCAATACAATAGTATATGTATCTCAAAATCTCAATACTACTGGGGTACTTGTTTCTCTAAATGGCGCTACAAGGAATTCAATGTCAGGAAAAGGTATTGATTATAATCACCCTTTATTTCTTAATCCTACTGATGTAAATGAAATTAGTATTATATCTTTTCAATTTCTTAGTACTGAAAATATACCCTATGGAGTCAAGCAATCAAGTTTCTCTCTTAGGGAGAAACAAGATAGGGTTAGTTGATGGAACATGCAGGAAAGAAATGTATGGAGAAGAATTGTGGGGACAATGGGAAAGGGTGAATGCTATAGTATCATCCTGGCTAATGAATTTTGTGTCTAAAATCTTGTTGAGTGGAATTGCTTTTGCTTCTAGTGCCTTGAGTGTCTGGAATGATTTGAAATAATGATTTGATACAATAGATGGGTCAAGAATCTATAGTCTACACAAAGAAATTGTCACATTACAATAGGGTACTGCATTTGTATCTAAATACTATACTAAGCTCAATAACCCGTGGGATGATGTGATGACTCGAGAGTAGGGCCTAGATGTGACATGGCGAAGGAGAACCCAAGAGTCCTCGATCAAGACATCATAGCATCTTCACACACATCATCGGTTCAAAAACGTGTAATCATAACAAATAACATATAAGTCTAGGGGATTTCGGGGCTTTAGACTTAAGCTATGGGGATGTTGCCAGAAATGGGATAAGCATGAATCACATAGAATATAGCAATTACGTTCTAAGAGGTGGGACTTTCCACACAAGCACATTCGTAATCCAACAATCACAATAACATAAGCAGAAATGGAAGCATAACATAAGAAACCATTGCCGAACATAGGTGGTCATATCATTGCAAGTACATAAAGCATAACGTACAATAGAGTTTGATATGTCCAACAATGCCTTTACATAAGATGAGACGGGGCCTCGACATATTTCGGGCTCACCCTCAAGTTATAAGATAAAGTAACATAAACTAAAGACATAGGGTAGATGAAATTGGGTATTGCCTTAAGAGTATAGGGCTCACCAAAAGCAAGACTTCAAGTCTTCACTAGACGTCCAACGGTGGAAGGAAGTCATCTTATGTCCCTACATAGTTAAAACATGTAGACAAATAGAATGGGTTAGAACATATAATGCACTAAGTATGCGGGTATGTCATGCAAGTGCACATGATCCTATGACGAGGCTAGATGGCAAAGGCACACATGGTACGAAAAGGAGTGCTCATAGATAAAGGAATTTATATCATAATAATATGCCATGTCATGATGCATGAAGTGCAAACCTACATATCATAGCGGGGATGTGACCTCAACTGACAACAAGAGAGACCAAGCAAGCTACTACTTAGAATTGGACTACTTGCCGGTAGATCCCTAGTCAACCCTTAAACAAGGGGATACATAACAAGTCAATCCCATCAAGGGAGATAACCCATGGTCGCTCATGGTTTGACGGAAGGGAGTATGGACCCTTGGAGATAATCTACCTCGATTCCAATCCCTCGGTGCTAAGTCTCATTCCAAGAGAATACATATACATATACAAGCCTTCAAAATGAAGATTTTATCTTTCGATTAAAAAAATGCACTATTGGGCTATAATCCAAGTCAGAATTTAAGTCTTTCCATAATTAGGCTCAAAAGCCAACAAGAGTTTCCAAATGTCATTTTCCAAAACCAATGCAATAGGAGTAGCTAATCTACATAGCATATCATATCATGCATCATCATATCATATCATAATGGTGTAAACACCCATAATTTGCTCAAAGAGCCATAACATAGAGTTTACGTGATTTCCCATATCATATCACAATATGAGGGCCAAGCCTTTATCAAGAGTTTCATCATAACAAGCCTTTCATGCTCATGAATGCAATGCATGGATGATCAAGAGTAGCATGTGTATTGAATATCATCATTTAAATCACCAATACAAGAAATTCATATTCAAAGCATAATGAAACCATCAATTTAAAGTCAAATTCTTAATACCCATACTTGAATTGAAGAACTAAGGGGACATGCATTTTGAAACCTCATGAAATCATTGAAATTCATCAATTAGGGGATCCATTCACTTTGAATAAGTAAATCATTCATAATCTTTAAGACCCATTTGAAAAAGAAATCAAAATTTATCAAATTAAAGAAAAAGGTTTTGGGTCTTCATGGTTGAAAGAGAAACCATGAAGCAAGCCACATACCTTTAATTACTAAAGAAGAATAAAAGAATCTGAAGAAGAATCAAATTTTTCCAAGTTTCCAAGCTTGTCTTCAATGGAGCCTGAGAGAAAATTGAGAGAATAATTTGGAGAGATTCAAGAGATTGAATGAATTAGGGTAATTAGGGTTCAATTCAGGGGTTTTAGGAGAGTTAAAAAAGATTAAAACAACCCTAGGATTAATTAAAATTATAATTTAACCATTAATAAAATGAAAAAAATAACTTGGAACTAGGGACACAGAATAGTTACACGGACTGTACAACGGTCCGTGAACTCGACCGTGTGGCTACACTTGGTCACGACCTTGGCTAGAAATTCTTGAAAACTTTATCGACCACTCCACGGCTGGCTCACGAGCCGTCAAGCATCACACAGACCATGAACTGGTCCGTGGAGACTCACTTGGCTCGGAGTTCTAGCTCGGGGTCCAAGAAAATCTCTGGACCACTCCATGGGTGCCCTCACGAACCGTGAGGCATCACACGGACCGTGATGTGGTCCGTGGAGCCTCACTTGGCTCGGGGCCTTGGTCTATCACCTAGCCCACACTCTGGATCAACCCACGGATGGGCTCATGGGTTGTGAACTCCCACACGGTCTGTGGTACTTCCGTATAGCACTGCCTTAGCCAGCTTTGACCCTCCCTTTCCAGAACGTTTTTGGGCACAGACAGTCTCACCGTAATGGCCATGACTTTCATATACAAACTCCGATTCATCTGAAACTAATTGCATTGTAAAGATAACTCGAATAGCTTCATTTTAACATGTCATAGTCCACACAGTTCATTTTGTACCAAGAGATATAGCCATTCAAAGTCAGTACTTCCACAAAACATCAAGAAAACTTAACCAACACAATTCCTTTGAACATGGACACATAAGTAAGACCCATGATGGTGACTAGCCAATCAAAATAGGTTTGAATAAACCTTGATCAACTACTAAAAAGTTTGAAAATTTTTGAGTCGTTACAGATGAGTTTGAATCTGTGGTACCATCACCTTGTTGCAGTTGTGAGTAATCAAAAGGGTTTGTTACTCTTATGAATAGACAGAAGATTTATCAATTTTTTATGGGGTTGAATGAGTCTGATAATCAGGCAAGAAGTCAAATCCTCATGATAGATTCTCTACCAACTATTAATCATGCATATGTTATAGCAGTAGGAGATGAAAGTCAAAAGGTTGTTGTAACTAATATTAGTAGTCTGGGGCTGAATTCAGTTGGATTGGGTTATATTGCAATATACTATAAATCTGGTAATGTCTTAGGTGTGAATAAGTGGTTTAAAAAGAATTTACTGGTATGTGATATCTGCAAGTTTAAAGGTCATAGTAAAGAGTTCTACTACAAGATTATAGGCTATCCATTAGATTTTAATTCAAGAAGAAAGTGCAGAGTACTAATGTTGTATATGCTACAAATCGTTACACCAAAAAAAATCAATATGAGGCTAATTTTTCTTATGGTATGAACACCAATGTTAATCTTCCAAGTTGGGGTAAGTTTGAGCTTCAAGATGGATCTGCTAAAGGATCCATTGATAGTCTTAACAATAGTAAGGCTGATAAAAAGGATATCAAGAAAGTTCTTCAAGGTTTTACATTCACTAAAGATCAGTATGATCAAAGTCTTATGATTCTTGGATAAGGATAAAAAATTGATACCTCTAGTGGTAGTGTTGAAGATGCTGCAAATATTACAGGTAAAACCTTATTTGTTTATGAAAATAGGAAAATAGGCATTATAGATACTGGTGATATAAATCATATGGTTTCTAATGTAGATATGTTACTCAAGGACTCTATATCAAAACTGAATTTTCCTAAGATGGTGTATCCTCCTAATGGTGATGCTACTCAAGTAACTTATATTGGTTACTGTGCCTTATCAATCAGGAATGTAATTACAAACATCTTTCATATTATTGATTCAAGTATAATCTGATATTTGTAAGAAAAATCACAAAGGAGTTAGGTTGCTCAGTCACCTTCTTTCCTCATTTTTGTGTGTTCCAAGAGCTTTACAGTTAGAAGGTGAAAGAGGTTGATAAGAAAGAAGGAGGTTTGTATTTGTTGTTACAATAGCTATCCCAGAGTAACAGTACTGGTCATAAGAATTCTGCATTTGATATGGACAAAGTAACATCAGACATCAAAGAACCAGATATGGAGTTATGGCATCAAAGGCTAGAACATGTATCATCTACAATCCTAGCTAAGATAGTTACTATGAATATGCAAAGTGTCTGTAGGATTTCCATGTGTTTAGTTTGTCCATATGCCAAACAAACACGACTGTTATTTCCTTCTAGCAGTATCAAGAGTTGTGAGTGTTTTGATTTGATACATGTTGATCTGTGGGATCCTTACAATACACCAAATTTTGATGAAAGAAAATACTTTCTTACAATAGTTGATGAATTTTCAAGAATAACTTGATTGTTTTTGCTTAAACAAAAATTAGATGTATGTGTTTCATTACAAGTGTTTCTGCAGTATGTTAAGACTCAATTTGGAAAATTTGTAAAGGTGCTAAGGTCTAATAATGGCATTGAATTTGTTAATTCAGTGTGTGATAATTTGTTTAAAATTTTGGGGATAATTCATCATAAGTCTTGCCCATATACTCCTCAGCAAAATGGAGTTGTTGAGAGGAAACATGAACACTTACTTGAAGTTACAAGAGTAGTAAGATTTCAAGCCAAAATACCTTTTAGATATTGGAGTCATTGTGTTCTTGCTGCAACCTATATTATTAATAGGCTACCCAGTATCATCATTAATTATCAGGCACCATATGAATGGCTATATGGAACAAAGCCTATGTTGTCTTGGGTGTTTATGGTTTGCCAAAAATCTTATTGAGTGAAACAAAAAGATGCCAAGATCAAAGTCGGCAGTACATATGGGATATTTGATCTAACTAATAGAAAATTCTTCATAAGTAGATATGTTTTATTTAGAGAAGATATCTTTCCATTTTCAAATGACAAGAATTCAAAGCCACAAAAAGTGTTTGTAGATATATTGGAAGAGCCAGGGTGATGTTTTAGGACTTAATTCAACCAGATTCTATACGGGTTACATGTGATGCAGAAAATGATAAATCACAGGAAAGTCAAGTTGATACTAGTTTTGGGGACATGGAACAAGAAGTTGCTATTGAATCTGATTGTACAAATAAAGGTTCATTGTTATCAAACATGTATGAGTAACCTACTCAAGCCACTCAAGAAGAGGCACTATTTTATGCTAGAAGTTTCACTAGACATAAACAAACACCTACATGGATGAAGGACTTTGTGTTTGAATATTAATAAGGATATATCCAATGTGCAAATACTTAAGCTTTGCTCATCTTTCTTATACTTATCAGGAATATATTGTTGCTACCTGTACACTGAAGGAACCTCTTACCTATTCAGAGGTTGTTAAAGATAAAAGATGGGTGGATGCTATGTAGTCCAAAATTAAAGCCTTGGAGGATAACAAAACCTGGGAAATAACTGGTTTGCCACAAGAAAAAAAGGCCATAGGATGTAAATGGATATATAAGATAAAATATAAATCAATTGGAGAAATAAAAAGGTTCAAAGCCAGACTAGTTGCAAAGGGATATAGCCAGCAAGAAGGGATTGACTACAAGGAAACAATTTCAGCTATTGTCAAAATGGTGGTAGTAAGGTACATACTGGCTCTAGCAGCTTCAAAGCTTTGGCATATTAATTCAATTGATGTATTTAATGCCTTTGTGCAAAGGGACCTAGATGATGAGATCTATATGCAGTTGCCTTAGGGCTTTGTCAGTCAAGGGGAGAAGGTGTGCAGACTGACAAAATCTTTGCATGGGCTTAAACAAGCTCCAAGACAATGGAATCACAAGTTAACTGAAGCACTCATTAAACTCAAGTTTAGACAAAGTCAATATGACTATTTTTTGTTTATCAAAAAATCAGAAGAAGGGATCATTATTGTACTTATGTATATGGATGATATGTTGATTATTAAAAGTAACTTGAAGTTGATAGAAGGGACAAAGAAAGCATTGCAACTAGAATTTAAGATGAAAGATGGGACAAATGAAGCATTGCAACAAACATTTAAGATGAAAGACTTATGTGACTAAAATACTTTCTAGGTATTGAGTTCACCAAATCAATAGAGGGTATACTTATGCATAAAAAAAATATATACTCTTGAGCATATAGATGAACTGGGCTTGACAACAACAAATCTGTAAGGACTCTAATAAGTCCCCAGTTAAACTCATATCTAGGCATTAATTGGTGTAAACTCTTGTTCTCAATGCATATTTTTTCTTGGAAACTAACCAATTTGTGCTTATAATATCGGGTTTTGTATCCAAGAAAGACTAAAGAAAAAATGAAGGCAAAACCAGGCAAATTGAGAAAAATGGAAAACAATACAGTCAAGGTCGGCGTCACTAAATGAAATTGACGCATCACCAAAATGGGAAATCATCACCAAATAACCCAGAACAAACCTAAAATTTATTGGAAACTTTGGTGGTAAAACGACCATTTGGCGTACCGCTAAATGAAAAAGGTGGTCTAAATCATAGATCGCCAAAGTTTCCCAAATGAGCTGAAAAGAAGACTTGAGAAATGGGAGAATTTGGCGACGTTAGAGAAAATTCGGTGAACCACTGAATTTACTATTCTCTGCCAAACTATTATGAAAGAATTATAAAGTGCAGTCAAAGGGAGGATTGGCACATCATTGAATGGGTTGACGATGCCCAACTTACTTTGCATTGGTTCTGCGGGCTGAAATTTGGAGACATATTTAAGCAAAAATTTTGGAATTTTGGCGAGTTCCAAAAATCTCAAAATTTTGGCTTAAATACATATCAAAATCTTAGCCTGTAGAATCAATTGACAGAGGAAGTTGGCATCACTGACCTATTTGGCGATGCACTAATCCTCCCTTTGACCGCACTTTGTGTTTATTTCATGATAGTTTGGTAGAGAATAATAAATTTGATGGATTACCGAATTTCCTCTAACATTGGCAAATTCTCCTGTTTCTCAAGTCTTCTTTTCAGATAATTCGAGTAACTTTAGTGGTCTCAATTTAGATCGACTTTTATAATTATCGGTACGCCAAGTCGTCGTTTAATCCGCCAAAGTTGCCAACATATTTTGGGTTTGTTCTAGGTCATTTGGTGATGAGTTCCCATTTCAGGGGTGCACCAATTTTATTTGGCGATGCCGACCTTAACCATATTTTTGTCCATTTAGCTCAATTCACCTTGTTTTGCCTTCATTTGTCCTTAAACCTTTCTTGGATACGAAACATGACATTGTAAGCAAAATTTGATTAGTTTTCAGGATAAAATATGCACTGAAGACAAGGGTTTACACCAATTAATACCCAGATATGAGTCCAACCCAGGACTCATCAACACCCCCAACTTAAACTTTTGCTTTGCCTCAAGCAAATCAAGCATCAAAATCTCAATACCAATGCTTTGAATAGGGCCCCAAGAAAGAAATATGCACATGAAACTTAATATTTCTTTCAACAAAGCTTCCATAAACCACCTACGCAATTTTGAAGCCTCACAAAATAACTAATGAGTGTCTATACCAGACATGCTTACAATTGCTCACAAGGTTGCAAGCTCATGTTTAATCACAAACCCATGCACTCTTACAACAAAGAATTCCATATTCACATATTGCATCAACGTATTCATATTATCAAGAGGAATGCACAACACTCACACTCACAAAATAAGAGTAGCATGCATAATTTTTCCCATAGTCTTGCCCTTATTTTCACTCAACCAAAAGCCTAAAGAAACCTAACTAGGGTCATAAAGGACTTGCTAAGGGTTCCAATAAAGGCTTGGGGATGGGTGTGGAACGCTTTTGGGTGGAAGTGACTTGTCTCATCCGAAGATTTCTCTAGGAACCACTTTTACTCCATTTCGTCACATATTCACAATCCCAAGAACCTACTCTTTTACCCCACTTCTTTCACTTCACATGAACTTATCCACTCAAAGCTTTATTTCTTTCTCACTCTTTCATTTCATAACCCTATTTTTCTCTCACCAAATTATTTAAAACTATATTTCTATACATTTTTTAGGTTAGAAACCATTTCTTCTTTGCACAATTTCCCTTTCTTCAACTTTACTTCCTTGAGAGAACATTTCAACACTTTTAGTCACTCAATCAATTCACTCTTTCATAGTTCTCAACACCCCCAACTTATGTTCAAGGCCCACTTTCTAGAAAATTTTGGAGGGTATAGTTCAATTAGGAGTTTGATGATCAAGATAGAAACACAACAAAGGATAGATTTTTCTTGGCTACCAAAGAAATGGTTAAAAGCTCAAATGGAGACACTAGGGACATCAACAAATTATCGGTTAGATTTTGGCTCAAGTAGGATTCACAAAGATGACCTTTGATCATCTCCCAAAGTTGATTTTGAAAGCCTTAGTCGAGAGACTAATCGGGAAAGTTCTCGGTGATCACACACATGCACTTTAAGTATAGCCTCACCACATGTGGTGGAATGGATTACAGTAAACGGAGACTCAACAACACTTGTTTGCAATGTACGATCATGGAATATCTAAGCTCGACACTAACTTAGTCACATCAATATTCTTTCAATCCATGTCTGGATCATTTCCACTTGAATTCAGACTAAATTATGAGTCATTGCACATCTCTCATCTATGGAACCATCTTAGTCAAAGATATTGACAATCAATACTTGAATTGTCCATAACAGATTGAGAACATGTTTTGACAATACTTATCACTTATGCTCTAAATTTAAATTTTTATGAATTTGGAGTTTGATCAAAACTAGCATTCAAGCACAAAATCTGAGGTCAACAATCACCAACAAAAAATTAAAAGCATTACTAACTATTATAATACCAAAATGAATATATACAAAAAAAAAGTAAATATGTCAATCTTGTCTAAATATACAACCTAAAAGTATCAAAAAGTCATAAAAACATAAAACCAAACTCTCACCAAATAAAGTATACTGTCTCTTCAAGAAAACAAATGTCCCTAATGCATCAAAAACATAATAATCATAGAGAAGAGAGTGTAAGGATCCCCCTGTATCAAGTGGAAGTTGGAGGATCAATCGGGTCAGTAGGAGCATCTATGCTCGGCTTCATGGAGCCCTCTTGGGTAAGTGGTTGGCTGCATACTCTAGAGCTACAATGGTGTAACAACCCGAAAATTTTGGAAATCTACTTATGGTTGGTATTCTATGATGTATTACAATCCATGGTTGAGTTTTAGTGGCCACGGGTTGAGTTTAAGTGGCCAAATGCAAATTGGGCTAGTTAGTGGCCTAGAGGGAAAGTTTTGGCAGTGT
>JBCEWC010015811.1:0-13500 GCA_038996855.1 Solanum aculeatissimum
CCCAATTTGCATTCGGCCACTTAAACTCAACCCGTGGCCACCAAAACTCATACATGGCTTGTAGTACATCCTAAAATTCCAACCATAAGTATATTTTGAAAATTTCCGGGTTGTTACATTTTTATTTTATTTTTAGTTTTAGATTGGTAGGTAGTTTAATTTTTGGCATTTTTGTTGTAACTTGTGGACATTGGACTGGTGGAATATAGGGAAACAGTGTGTTTTGTGAATATTATGCAGGTACAAGAACAAGTTAGCCATCTTGGGCAAAAGTGATTCTACGACTAGTTTTATGGGTTGTATGTCAAAATATGACTCGTACATCAGCTCGAAGAACATTTCAGTGAGCAAACTTATGTGCACTCCAGTTCACTAGCTAACTTTATGGCCTATAGAAATAACTATGGGTTGTGAATGGGGCTCGTGGACCTCAGGTAAGTTTTCTACCTTTTGACTAAGTATCGGGGATTCTATGACCTACTTTACAAGTCGTATTTCATTATCCGAGTCGTAAATTGGCCCATAGAACCCATCTCTCACTTAGGGTTTCAGGCTTCCTACAAAATCGAGATGTAGGAGTCATAGAATATTCTACGGCCTGTAATTGAGATTTCGTAGAGTCGGGCCAAATTCTTTTAAATCGACCCACAAAGGTATAAAACGAGGTCAAAATAAAATTTGACCCCAAATTTTGCCCACAATCTTGAAATACCCAATCCCCTTAAACCCTAGAAAAATTTTTATCACCCCCATTCTCCGATCATCATCACTATTTTTTGATGACTTTTTTTGCCACCTACGACACCTTTGGTTTTGCACCGTCTTGAATTCCTCAGTCAATTTTAACTTATTCTTCTCCAATTATGATAAGTTCTCGATCCTAAAACCTTTGAACTAAAAAATTAGATTGAATTAGTTAAAATATTTGATGGGCATGGTGTTCTTGACTTAATAATTGCAAATTTGTGACTATCGTTGGAGTTGTTGGTAATTTATATGTTAAAATAGGTGTGGAATTTTGTTGAATACCAAATCTTTTGAGGGTGGCCATGACGGGTGTATTTTGAATGATACTTTGCAAAAAACTATGTTGTCACATGTCATTTGTGTTGAATGGACTTGTTTGGAAGTTTATGTGACTACATGTGTATGTTTTTATTTCTAATTATTCAAACGGTGTCGAATTGAAAAATAAACATGAAAAATGAAATTTGATGGGGGTAAATATGATTATTGCATGAGGGGTGTTAGGTATTTGTGAAATTTTGTGTGGGGTGCATGTGTGCTTTGGCTTGAATACTGATTTAATTGTTAAAAGGTCGTTTTTGGACCCGTTTGATAAACTTGAAAAACCAATTTTCTGGAAAAGTCACTAAATGAGGGTTTTTTACAGCCCATGGATCATTCCACAAGCCGTAGTTTCCCCTAGTAAGGAATTCTAGAAACTTGAAATTTTTGGGATCTCATCAGACAAGACCTTCTACAAGCCGTAGATTAATCTACGACTCGTAGATAGGTTTCGTAGGGGCCTTCCTGTATAAACCAAATACTAGAGTGTCATCTACAACCCAATTTTATGACTCATAAAATATTCTATGAGTCATACCTAGTGTCGTAAATGTCATTCCAGCAATAAAATTTAATAGACTTTATTCTCTATGAGGACCTTTTACAGCCCGTAGTTTTCACTGTGGTCCGTAAAGAAGCCCTCATAGACCCTTCTATGCCCAGTTATGATATATTTTTACATTTCATTCCTTGAATAATGTGGCTAACCATGTTCGCTAAATGTGTTCTTTTTAGGTACTATGGCCTCCAAATGCAAAGATGAGATATGAGCCATGCGGGAATGATTGTGTGACGAGACTAGGGACTCTAAGGTCGCTCTCGAGTCATTGGTTCATTAGAGGAGCTTGGCGTCCAGCCTGATGTAGGCATCGAGTTTTGTCAAACACGGGCTGCACAAGACAGGTCGGGTAGCCCCAAAGCCAAGCGATCGTGGTCCGTCCTCCCTAGTCTGATAAGGGAGGTGACAGGCCAGTAGCTCCATACAGATAACCTCTTCTGAGAGAGGGTCAGAGTCAGGATCCAAGAGGGGTTAGACTCTGATTCTACTTCAGCCCCTCAAGTGCCACCCCCACCTCTGGATGCTCGATTTAGTCGGTGGTGCGTCAAGGGCATGCAGGCCATATACTCTGAGGATATACAAATGAACAAGCGAGGTTTACCAGATCGTTCTATTTTTTAGGAGCCTCGATTCCTCACTTCTATCTCTGATATTGTCCCAGGACTCTTGGATACCAATGCTAGATAAAGGCTCTAGTGGCTGGCAGAGGTGACGGGGAAGTACTGCCTGGCCATGGTTCATGAGTTCTTTGCATCGTATGTTGCCATAGTTCTCAGCTCTTTTCCCAAGAAGAAAAAACCCCTCACCCAGCCTTGGCTGACACATATTAGAGTGAGGGGTCGTCGGGTGGATATCTTAGAGGCTACTATTTGTTGCATGTTTTTCAGGCCAGAGTTCCCAGCCCCCAAGTCTACAACAGAGTTTGATAAGAGATTGGGGAAGACTAGGGACACCTCTGTTATGAGAGACCCAGACTGTAGAGCTAGTTTGTTGATATGGGTAGCCGATAAAATTGCAGAGCAGGGACCAGATCCTAATTGGATAGCTACATCTATGAAGCCTATTGTGAAGCCCTCTTCAGCTTCACCGCCAAATTTTGGTAGGCTATAGTGAGAACACGGATCCAGCCTATACATGCAGATAATACATTAATGTTAGCCCGTTCCATTTTGGTTGCCAATATCTTGGCTAACTATGAGATAGATTGGGCCCTATTGATTGTTGAGTAGATACATAAGGCGGCCCTGAAGAGGTCCACCTCCATCCCGTTCTTGTAACTTATTTACAGACTATGTTTGGAGGTGGGGGTGGATATTATTCATCATAAGGACTCTATTATAGAGGTTCAGAGAATGTTAGCCATCCTGATAAAGGTTGATGATAATCCGATGGCACTCCGGCAGGCACTATAACCACCAGTTCATCTGCCCAAGATTTTCACTACGGTGCCACCGCCTGAGCCTCCTTCTACCACCACCACTACTTCTACCATTGTGGAGGGGTCCCCACATATAGAGACTGATGTAGAGAGGGGCCCTACTACTACTATTCTTTCTCTAGAGGTCGCGCCCACTAAGATAGCACCCGTTGGCATGGTATTTGTGTCAGTGACATCCATACAGGCCATGGCATAGAGGCAAGCCCATATTGAGTCCTAGTTGACTCAATTACTTTAGAATATTAGACCATGGGTCCACCAGGTCTATACAAAGATTGAAGATCACATGCATGCATTCACAAAGACTACTAACCAAGTGAGACTTATACCCGTGGAAAACCGCATTGATGCATTTAATCGGCGAGTAGAGCAGAGCCTCAGCATAACACTACCTGTAGATATGATGGCCATTCAGATAGAGATCCAGTAACTCCAAGCTGAGATGACCGTAACCCTTGCAGCAGCGATCATGTTCCTTTAGATCGACCCTACTAAGGTAGTGTATATTTATTTGCTCCATAGGAGACACCACAACCTTCTCTTAGGAAGAGACTCCACACAGATGACCTAGATTCTATGATATTAGAGATGGGGTTGACAGAGGAGTAGGAGTTAGAGCTTGATAGGATACACTTGGTGCAGGATGAAGAGATGTAGTGAGCTCGCGATCTAGAGAGAGCGAGGGGTACTGGACCCTCTGGACATGCTCCTATAGTTAGGGAGTCCACAGGTATGTTGAGGGTGGATAGTCTCAGTCAGAGAAAGGTGCTTAGGTGCCCAGGTATGTTTCTTTTGACCCCTGTTCTTTATTTTAATATTTTGTGTACATTAAGGATAATGCATATCTTTTTCTATGGGGTGTAGGTAGTTATAGGCCTTAGTGAAGTTTGAGTAGATATGGCCTATAACTATCCCAATTTTTGAATCTGAGGGGTTTTCTTGTCTATGTTTTTTTTCTTGAGAATATTTATTTTTTGTTGAACTAACATGTCTAGGATTTATAGGTAGTACTAGTAGCATATAGTACTGGTGTCTATGGCATGATGTTTTTTTTCATTGAAAAATAATACCCACCGGAAAATTTTATTGTTAGTTAGTCTTGATAGCAACCACGCATGTTTAATTAATTGACAATGCTTGTTCTGATAAGTGAGGAGTAATTGTGATATAAAGCATGATCTAAGATCTAAGTTGATAAATGTAATTAGTGCTACCTGTGTGAGCTTATTTGCATGATTCATATGTTGTGTTTAAATTCAGAACTTGCCCTATTACTCTGACTTAGACCGGAGGTTAGTTGGTTAGAAAAGGATCTTAGGTCATTGTTCACAATTAGTCCACTTAGCCTAAAATGACCAACCAAATGCTTGATGTATCCCTTGATCCAACTATTTAAGCCAAACATGTACCTTTTTCTTTGTAGATAACTAAGCAACCAAGTCGTGTTGATTATGAAATCTTGAAATTGGCCTTGATCCTTCCTTGAACATTATGTACCTTGAATGAGGAAAAAAGCCTAAGTTGAGGGTGGCTACCAAAAGTGGCCCTAGTTCATAGGTTGGATACCGTGCACCTCAACTCAGGCCAAAAGCCTAAGTTGAGGGTGCCTAGTGTAAAGGAGATCAAAACAAATAGGGTGAAAGCTAGTGATACATACAAAAAGAGAGGGGGGGGGGGGAATGTGATATGGGTGCCAAAAAAGATAAAAAGATTCCTTAACAATGAGCTAAAAAGAAAAAGAAGGTGAAAAATAAAAATGCAATGAGTTAAGAACTAGAATAAGGCACCCAAAAAAGCTTGAAATAGGAGCAGGGGAGAATGAGTTGAAAATACCTATGTTGGTAGGGCAAAAGTGTAGGAAAATGTGGTATCAAGGAGGGCCTTTAGTCACTATATTCCCAAAATATCACATCAAATTCCCCTGATCCTATGTTACAAGCCAAAAAAGTCCTCTAGTGATCCTAATCCAAATAGTCAAAAGTTATAATCATGAGTATAGGGGCAAGCATATGGTATTGAACATAGTCTTTGAATATATATTGTGAGAGCGAGTGATTTTTGTGTAGTCCCAAGAATTGAATTTGAAAATACTATTATGAGTGGGATATGGGACTTCTTGGTGTGAGGGCACTTGCATTACACTGTTGATTCTAGGCTAGTTCAGTGATTATTGCTTATTTATGGTTACCTTGCTTGTCATAGTTACACTATCACATGTATTGATCTGCATTGGTTGTATTGCTGAGATAGTGTGGGTTTCTGAGCTTGATTTTAATATAATGTAAGCCATTAGATCGGAGTCTGTATAGTACTATACTGCTTATATAGATTGACTCTGCCGTTTGAGGACAAGCAATAATTTTAAGTTAAGGGTGTTGATGTGTTGTCAAAATACAATACTTTTGATGCTTAAAAAACTTAGGATTTTGTGTGTTCTCAAAGATATATTAGTAGATTTGATGTGTTTTTATGTTTGTTTTACAGGATTACAGGGTTGGAATGGTTTTTGGGCCAACTGTGCAGAAATTGCAGATTTTACTAATCCACAAAACCCTTTTACGAGTCCTGAAAGATTTCATGGGCCGTAGAAGAGGTTTCATAGAAAATTCTAGTGAAGGGAAATTTTTTGGACAAGACTCTATGAACATGCATACAAGCCGTAAAATATTCCATGAGTCGTAAAGTTGAGGTCGTACCCTAAGGATCAAAAAGTGGATAAGTGTTGAAAGGTCATCAGATGAAATGCCCCAAGAGTTGTAGAATCCTATACCACCCGTACATGGGTCTCATAAAAGGTCACTCAAATCTTACAGAAGAGGGCGTGAAACCCCGATTACAGGCCATGAAACATTCAGCTCGTAGAGCTTGCGACCGAATTTTCCTATTTTGATTTGGATTTGTATTTTAGATGTTATAAATAGGTTTTTAGTTTATTTTTTATTAGGTTTCTAGGAGTTTATAGATTTTAGGATTTTTAGAGAGAGAAAAAAAAATTTATTCTTGATTCGTACTTGCAATTTTTATTGAAGAGTTGAATTTATTGTTCCTAAATTCATTCATGTAAGTTCTTAATGATGTTATTCTAGATCATGATTCTTTCATCTACAGTGACCATGAGTAGTTAAATCCACAACTAGGGTTGTGGGAACCATGAAGAACTAATAAAGTAAAATTAAATAATTCATAATTCTTGGAAAGTGTGTATGAATGTAATAATTACTTCTCTTAATTTTGCATGATTTTTAATGGTGGACAATGTTAGAACTCACGTAGTGTTACTTTCCGGATCAAGGAGGTAATAAATAGGAAAAGAGAATAATTAACAAGATTCGATTGATATTTTCTCATCTAATCAACCAAACTGGATAAAGGGGATGTTGTACTGGGACAATAGGTAAGGGTTAGTAATGTCACACTGTGGAGATGGATCAAATCCCATAGTGAAATATGTCTTTCACCTGGATCAAAGGGCTTGGTAAACTTAACGTACCGTTCCGCATCTACACAGTAGAAAAGATTACAATTATCTAGTAATATTGAGTTAGGGAATCATGGGGATTACATCAGCCTAGTTAACTCTCCTTCTGATTTCACAACACTTGCACTAGTCTAGGTTTACTTTTCTTGCAATTACAACCCCCCCCCTTTTTGGGAGATAAGTAGGTTAATCACCTGACTTTACTATAAATTAATCAAAAGTCTACCATATTCCCTATGGGTTCGACCTTAACCTTGGTTAGGTTATTTACTTGATAGCAACTGATTTAACCTTTAAAAATGAGGTGCAGCTTGGGCAACATCACCGCTTTCAACAAGGCTAAGGATTCCAAAGACAAGGCTCAAATCCGATTCCAAATCCAAGGGTTGCTAATGATAGAGTGCCTTATCTCAATGCACAAGGTGAAGGTGGGCCAATTTATCCTAAGTGTGATAGATGTGGGAGGAATCACCCAGGTTGATGCTTGATAAAATAGATGCTTATTATTAGTATGACAAGATGGAGACATAAGCTTATTGATTGTCCTAGTGTTCTAAAGAAATGTCAAGTAGGCCATCTACAAGGTCCAATGGTTCAGGGTTGTGAAGACAAACTAAGGGCTCAACAAGGTGATTCTCCTCGCAACAACAGGTTTTATGCTTTACATGTTAGGCAGGATAAGGAGGAGTCTTTGGATGTGGTGACTGGTATGTTGAATGTCTTTGATTTTGATGTATATGTATTGCTTGATTGGGGTGCAAATATATCATTTGTCACTCCTTTATTGGTTGTTATGTTTTTTATGAGTCCTTAAATCTTAAGGGAACCATTCTTAGTCTATAATCCCATGGGTGAGTCAGTTGTGGCCCGTAAAGTCTATCAGGGTTGTCCTGTTTTAGTTTTGCACAACGTCCTTCCTTCTTATCTCTTTGAACTTGAAATTGCTGATTTTTATGTTATTCTTAGGATAGATTGGTTACATTCTTGTTATTCCTCCATATATTGTAAAACTCGAATGGTCAGATTCCAATTTTTGAAGTAGCCTATCCTTGAGTAGGTAGGTAGTGACTGGGCTTTCAAAGGTCGATTTGTTTCTTATCTTAAAGCTTGAAAATGATTTCTAAGGGGTGAATCTATCATATAGTAAGGGTTTGATATGTTGAGTCAGAGTCTCCTACTCTTGAGTCAGTTCTTGTGGTTAATGAGTTTTCAAATGTCTTTCTCGAGGATTTGCCTGGTATTCCTCCTGAAAGGGAAGTAGACTTTAGCATAGATCTTCTTCCTGATACTCAAGGGTAATGGAATGTGATATTCCTAAGATATCTTTTTGAATTAGGTATGGGCACTTTGAGTTCGTGGTTATGTCTTTTGAGTTGACTAATGCCCTGGCAGTTTATAAATCTTATGAATCAGGTGTTCAAGTCATTCCTTGATACTTTTGTGGTTGTCTTTATTGATGATATTCTGATTTATTCTCGTAGTGAGCAAGAGCATATAGATTACTTTAAGTTAGATCTTTAGAATTCAAGGGACAAACAATTATTTGCCAAGTTCAGTAAATGTGAGTTTTGGTTGTATAAGGTAACCTTCCTTGGTCATGTAGTATCTGATGATGGTATTAAGGTTGATTCAAAGAAGACTAAGGCAATGAAAAATTGACCTAGATCATTGTATCCTGTAGATATTCAGAGTTTTCTTGGGTTAGATGGTTATTATCGGAGGTTTTTTTAGGGTTTTTTCATCCATTGCTTCAATATTGACCATTGACTCAAAAGAAGGTCAAATTCAAATGGTCAGATAAATGTGAGAAAAGCTTTCAGACTTTGAAAGATCTGCTTATATCGGCTCATATTTTGACACTACCTGATGGTCTAGATGGGTTTATAGTGTATTGTGATACTTCTCATATTGGTTTAGGTTGTGTACTAATGCAATATAGAAAGGTTATAGCATATGCATCCATACAACTGATGGTCCATGAATGGAATTATCCACCCCATGATCTTATGTTAAAAGTTGTGGTGTTTGCTTTGAAGATTTGGTGACATTATCTTTTTGGGGTTCATGTTGATGTATTCACCAATCACAAGAGTTTGCACTATGTGTTCACCCAAAGAGATCTTAACTTGAGGCAAAGGAGATAGTTGGACTTCTCAAGGACTATGACATGAGTGTGCAATACCATCCAGGCAAGGTAAATTTTGTAGTTGATGCCCTTAATAGATTGTCTATGGGTAGTGTGGTCTATATTGATGAGGCCAAGAAGGAGTTGGTGAAGGATGTGCACCGTTTGGCTAGATTAAGCGTTAGATTGTCTAATTCTAATAATGGTGAAATTCATGTTCAAAAGGGGGTTGAATCTTCTGTGGTTGTTGATGTCAAAGAAAAATAAGATCTAGACTCGTCATTAGTTAAATTAAAGAAGTTGGTTGCTGAAAAGATGATAGAGGTTTTCTCTGAAGGGGGAGATGGTGTACTCTAGCTAAGGGAGGTGATTTTGAGAGAAGCTCATAACTCTCCATATTTTATACATCTAGGATCCACCAAAATATATTGGGACTTGAAGGAGGTGTATTGGTGGAATGGAATGAAGAGAGACATAGCCAAGTTCTCTAAATGTACCAATTGCCAACAAGTAAAGGAAAACATTAAAGGTCCGGTGGTTTGTCCCAAGATATTAAGATTCCTTCTTGGAAGTGAGAAGATGTGAACATGGATTTTGTAATTAGTTTTCCCCATACCCAAAAGCAATATGACTTTATTTGGATAATTATGGATAGGATGACCAAATCGGCTCATTTTCTACCAATCAAGACTATTTTCAATGTCGAGGACTATGCCAAGTTATATATTCGAGAGTTGGTTAGATTGCATGGTGTGCCTTTGTCTATTATATTAGATCGTGTGCCCAATTCACTTCTCAGTTTTGAAGGTCATTTCAAAAAGGGATTAGTACTGTATATCATCCTCAAACTAATGGATAAGCCAAGAGGACAACACAAACCTTGGAAGACATGTTGAGTGCTTGTGTGTTAGAGTTCAAGGGTAATTGGTATGATCACCTACCGCTTATTGAGTTTGCCTACAATAATAGTATTCATGCTAGCATCGGGATGGCACCATTTGAGGCATTGTAAGGGAGGAGATGTGTATCCCTAGTAAGTTCATTTAAGATGGGTAGGATGGCATTAATTGGTCCTGATTTGGTCTTGGATTCCATAGAGAAGGTGGAGTTGATTTGAGAAAGTTAAAAATGGAGCACTTCATGGCTTGTGGACCTCTTCACTGACCGTGAAATAGCTCTTGGAAGGGCTTTGGCCTTTGGACTTGACTACCAAGTGAAGTGTTCTGTTCAAGGAGCATATCACGGCATGTGGGTGCACACTATGGACCATGGTATGGTACATAATGGGGAACCTCACCACTGGCCAGTTCGTCTCGACCTTGGGGTAGGTTCACCAGAGGGGCACCACGGATCATGAAGAGGTTCACAGCTCGTGAACCCATCTATGGTGCAACCCAGATCAATTTTCAACCTCATTTCATTAAGGGCCTTTTGATAATTTCCCCCAACCCCAAGTGTATTTTGACATTTTATGACTAAGGTATACTCTTAAATGAGCCCCTACTAATTTCATGACCTCTCACGCAAGCCTAACACGTAGATTCTCGATTCTAACTCCTAAAACCACTCTCGACCGTAACATTCAAAGATTCAAGTTAAGGACTCAATTAGGGTTATAAGTTCAAGTTGATTTCATCTCATTTCTCTACTTAAAGCATTAGGTACAAGGGATTCATTCTTGGTTACATTCCAACCTTGGAGCCCAAAATCTCTTCATCTATTTTCATGACTTTAAAGTATGATTTAAATATGGATTTCATGTTTTGACTTCAAATTGATGGAATTATGATATGGGTTGCATTCCAATGATGGTTTAAGCATGAATCAAGTCTTATTCTATTTATTTACATGGTTTTCATGAGATTTAAACTTACATGTCCTTATGAACTATGAATTCATGCATGAGTAACCTTAATTATGATTCAAATGTTTATTTCTTCGTGGATTATGCATGTTCCTATCCTATTATCATGTTTTAAGCTTTAATTTCATGTACCCATTCTTTACTCCTATTTCTCATACAAAATCATGCATGCACAAGGCTTCTATATAAGGACTTGGTTATGAATATGGTTTCAATTATGGTTATGAACAATGTTTCAAGATGAATACGATTATGACATGTCTATGATCACTATGATGACTATTAATTGGCTTTAAGCATTCAAGGGTGTGCATATACCATCATGTACAAGTTATGAATGAGTTTTTCTTATGCATGTAAGCATGTTTTGAATTATGATTTGGCTTCCAAGACCAAGTATGCATGAGGATGACTTTGCAATAACATATGATGATCTTAGGACTAGTATAACTTCATGTATATATACTATGTATTCCATGGATGATGACTTACGACCAAATGACATTAGAGGTGGGAGACTATCTCTAAGGGTCCCTATATAAAGCGTACCTATCTCATAACTACGTGCCACCGTAGTTTTATGTTTATGCCCAATATGGATGATTATGTACCACCACCCACTATGTGGGATTATATACCACCACCCACTATGGGGGGTTATGTTCTAAAACCCACTATATAGGGTTATGTTCCATAACCCATTATGTGGGGTTATGTTCCACAATCCACTATGTAGGGTATAGTCTGCCTTGGTAAGTAGGCTACTTTTTCTCCAGTGTAGAGGCAACATCAGAATTCTATATAATAACTTGCATGGTTTTATATGTCGGTTACAGTCACATTTCCACATATGTTTATGTATTATGGTATTCATGCATCATGGTAGTTTATGACATCTTGATATGACTATCTCTTTTATACTTCACTTCTATATTTGCCTTTGTTCATCTAACATTTAAATGCAGATTTTATCGTATCTATATTACGTTATATGCCCACATACTTAGTACATTCAAATGTATTAATTCATACTTTGTTCCTACATTATATCACAATGTAGGAGCAGGTGATCTTATCATCCATCCCTGTGGCTAGATCCAGGCTTCTAGACGATCCGGATTAGATGCGTCCTCATGCTTGGAGGACAAGGCATACTCTTATTCTTCATGTTATGATTATGTATTAGAGACTAACTTTCTTAATGTTGAGGGTGAGTCAGGACTTGTCTGAGGCCCCATCTTATATGTCCTGTCTGAGCCCCCATCTTATGTATTGGGTTAGAAGAATTTGTTGGTCCTCTGTATTTGATTCAGTTTTCAGATGTATATACTTTTATGCTATGATCTTCCATATGTTATGAGCTATGTTAATGTCACGACCCAAGTATAAGGCCTAGATGTGACATGGCGAAAGAGAACCCGAGAGTCCTCGATCAATCCATCTTAGCATCATCACATACATCATTGGTTCGAAAACGTGTAACATAATAAGCAAGATATAAGTCTAAGGGATACCGGGGCTTCGGACTCAAGCTAGGGGGTGTAGTCGGGAATGGGATAAGCATAAATCACATAGCACATAGCAATTATGTTCTAAGGGGCGAGTAAGTATGACTCAAGCTATGGGGGCAAGAAGGGTTAGGGACTTTCCACATAAGCACATTCCCATCCAACGAATCATAATAACATAAGCGGAAACACAATCGAATCATAAGTAACCATAGCAAAGCATAAATAGTCATAATATCTCAACAAGTACATAGTACGGCATACAATAGAATCTGATACATATCCAACAATACCTCTACAAGAGTTAGACGGGGGCCTCGACATAACCCGGGCTCACTCTCAAGTCACAAGATAAGTAAAATGAAATAAAAATATAAGATTAAGGAAGGTGGGTATTGCCCTTGGAATATAGGGCTCATCACTAAAAACAAGTTCGAGATCTCAAACAAGCGTCTAACGGTGGATGAATATTATCCCCGATCCTTACATGGTTAGATCATTTAGACAAACAGTATGAGTTAGTACATATAATGCACTAAGTATGCGGGCATGCCATGGATATGAACATGAACCTACCACAAAGCTAGATGACAAGGGCACATATATGTATAGAAAGAATATATATAGCCAAGGAAAAATATCATAACAATATGCCATGAAGTCCATGATGCATGAATGCAACCTACATATCATAACAGGATGTGACCTCAACCGACAACATCAGAGACCAAGCGAGCTACTACTTTGAATTGGACTACTTGCCAGGTAGATCCCAAGTCAACCCTTAAAAAGGGGATACATAACAAGTCAATCCCATCTAGGGAGATAGCCCATGTTGGCACATGGTTTGACGGATAGGAGTACGGACCCTTGGAGATAGTCCACCCCGACTCCAATTCCTCGGTGCTAAGTCTCATCCCACGGGAATACATATACATATACGAGCTTCAAAATGAAGGTTCAATACTTCAAATCCATACAATGCAAGGTTAGGTTAAAAAGCAAAATCATGTTTTGAACTTTCCCATAATTAGGCTTAAAGGCCAAACAAAAGTTTCAAAAATCGTATCCGTAGATCAATGTATAGGAGTAGCTCATTCTAACATAACAATGTGGTGTAAACACCCAAAATACTCATAAGGCAATATTAAGACAAGATGTGATCACATTCTAGTCAATTCCCATGTCTTACCAAAACCAAGTCAAATCATAACAAGAGTTTCATCATGTCAAACCTTTCATATATGCATATGTCATGAATGATGAGATGAACGCATGGGCAATAGAGATTCAATCTTAATTTGACAATACAACATGAAATTCAATTAAAATCCATGAGAAAATCACAATTTGAATTACCCATGCCTAAACAAGCTTTCAAAGGACCATGCATATTCAAATCTTCATAATTTCAATGTAAAACATGATAATTGAATTTAAATCATCTTAAAATCAACATT
>JBCEWC010015812.1:0-13500 GCA_038996855.1 Solanum aculeatissimum
TGATGGCTTGATCGAGGGTCTTCGGGTCCTCTTTCGCCATGTCACATCTAGGCCCCCTATCCGGGTCGTGACAAGATGGTATCAGATCCCTAGGTTTATAAATGGTCCTCGGATGTCCAACATGCTGCGTCAAGTAGAGTCTTATTGATGGGTGTGTTGTGCACCATACCTATGAGTGAGAGGCTATGACGACGTTTCAGGAATCATCCCGTTTCACTTCTTCCTTATGTCGTGCCATGGTACCTTACGATGACTTCTTCTAAACTTTGATACATTGTCGCTCTTTAAGAAAATGACTCCAAAAAGAGCTTCCCTAGTCCGTCCGGTGGATCCGGTAAACTTGGGCACTCCGGCTTTGAGAGTAAGGGAATTCACCCGCATAAGCCTTCCGGAGTTCTTTAGCTCTAAGGTTGAGGAAGATGCTCAGGAGCTTGTGGAAGAACTCAATGAGGTGTTGAATGTCGTGGGTGTGAATTCGAGGGAAAAGGCTGAGTTACCAGCTGGTCAACTTAGGGGCATAGCACAGGAGTGGTACAACGAATGGCTTGTGGGAAGGATGGTGAATGTCAAGGTTGAATGGGAGGAATTCAAGATGGGCTTCCTGGTTCGGTTCTTCCCTTTTGAGTTTAGGGGCGAATTCCTAAATCTCCGACAGGGCGACATGACGGTGAGGGACTATGCTTTTAGGTTCGTTAAGCTTTCCAAGTATGCTCCTATACATGTGTCGGATCCCCGTGCTAGGGCGCACAAATTCATCTTGGGTATTTCAAACTTGGTGGTGGGGGAATGTTGTAAGGCCATGCTTACTCAAGAGATGGACATTTTGAGTCTTGTGATTTGTGTCGAACAAGTTGAGGGAAAGAAACTCAAGAGGAAGGGGGTACACGAGGCAAGGAGGGTCCGGTGTGATAGCGGGTCCTACGACTTTGGAAGTGGTGGGTTTGGCGGGTTCCTACAAGGTCAAGGCTCTAATATGAGGGTTGCTACTAAAGTTCCTCTTCCTAAGACACGGACTGGGAATCAGTCCCGAATTTTTCCTTGTGGCCGATGTGGAAAACGTCATAAAGGTGTTTGTAGAAAGGATACAGATGCTTGTTTTTTATGTGGTAACATGGAACATAAGTTTGCTAACTGTCCAAGGAAGGTGAAGAGAGACCAAGTGACTTTGGGTAGGAGTAGACTATTATGACTTCAGTGTGGTCGATGTGGGAAGAATCACAAGGGTGCATGTAGAAGAGCTCCGGGCGCTTGCTTTGGGTGTGGTGGTTTGGACCACCAGGTCTCTAATTTCCCAAGGAAGGTAAGGAGAGACCAAGTGACTCTGATTGGAGGTGAACTATTAAGATATCAGTGCAGCAAGTGTGGGAGGAACCACTTCGGTGTATGTCGGAGGGATCTAGGTGCTTGTTTTAGATGTGATGGTAAGGGCCACAAAGTGGCTGACTGTCCCAAGGCTGCTAAGAAAGATCAAGGTCAGCAAAAAGATCAACAAGGAAGGACTTGTGTTTAGTGATTTCCCTTTTGACTATTATGCTTGGTTTGAGTCCTTGATTTTGAGGGAACCATTCTAGATTTTTGCTCCCATGGGGGTGCCTGTCATTTCTCAATAAGGGGGTTGTTGTGTTGCTTATATCCCTGACTAGCATAAAAGGGGTCCCTAACAATCTTGTGGAACTTGGGATGGATGATTCTGGGGGCTACCTTTGGAGTGGAATAGTCATGGGGAGAAAGGTGTAGGTCTTCCCAAAGTGGGGAGGGAGATGGTAAGGCAAAGGTCGTAGAGGATTCCATTAGTACGTTTTCCATGTGGAGCATAACATATGCAAATTTGGAATAAAGAAGAGGTGGTAAGGGATGTACACTGTTTGGTTAGAAGGGGTGTGAAGTTGGTCGAATCCGACAATGGTGACATCTTTGTGCAAGGTGGTTTCAGTCTTCCTTAGTAGTCAATGCTAAGGCCGAATCCGACATGAACCATTCATTTGAATCCTATATCAGAACAAAAACAATAAAAAACATAAAATTAGGGAAATGCAGAGCAATCAATACAATTACAAGCTGTTAATCAAGTCTAGCCATATCTCTTACTGGTAATGGCACCATTAAATGCTCTCGACTCCGTTCTTACGCTTAGCACCTACCCCTACTTAAAAGGTTTTGAAGCAGTTGTACTCAAGTATCTAACTTAACATGGGTTAGGATCGTTCCCACGAGGAATGTGGTAGACTTCGAATTAGCACGCTGTCTGTAACTAGACTGGATATACCCAAATATCTCCCATTAATAGAGAAAATAAAAATAAACTAAAATAAAAAGGGGGGATTTCTAATGCAAGTAAATTCTAAACTACAATAGAAAATGATTTGTAACTAGTAGAGAAACTAACTAGTGTGACGTGTTCCCCATGACTCCTTAACTAAGTGTTCTCGGATACTCGTAACTCTCGTTTGGTGTATAGGTGCAGGACAATAAGTTTATTTCTCCTAAATCATTGATCGGGCATCTAGATGAATATCATCATATTAGTGGATCGGTCTCTGTGATGTGGCATTACTAACCCTTACTTTTTGTCCCAGACCAAAACTACTACCCCTAGTAGCCTGATTAGTTGAGAAATAGTCAATCAACCTCTGTTAATTACTTTTTTTTCCTATTCATCACCTCCTGGATCTGGTAGCTGTTACTAGGCAAGTTCTAACGTAGTCCTCCATTAAAATTCAGTTAAATTAAAGAAGTTAATTAATACATCCTAAACACTATTCAAGAAATTGCAAATAATCCAATTTTATCTTAGCTAGTTCGTCATGGTTCTCACAACCCTAGTTGTGGACATAACCATGCATCCTTGTTGTTTGATCAGAAATCATGTAAGAAGATTACATAATTAAATAACTTAAGCAATAAGAACTGATGAACCAAATCCAAAATCTCAATGAAATTGCAAACTTGAATTAATTTAATCCAAAATTTATTGTTCACAATGATAAAACTATGTTCTAAGATATTCTATATTCAACTATATCGGATAAAAACCAAAAAAAACCCATTTATATTACTTAAAATACAAAGCCAAAATAGAATAGGATAACTGTGTTGGCACTGGTCAGGAACATACTTTAAGGCACGTGGGATAGTTCACGCTCCCGAATCCGGGTCTTGTGGAATACTGTTGAAGTTACTAGAACTCTATATGAAACCTCCTTCACGAGTCATGAAGTCTTTCACAACCCGTGAAGGGTCTCGTCTAAGCCACTTTCATAGACTTTTCACTTTCTGTTTCTTCAGTTCACAAACTCACTCTATGACCTATATATTGCTCTATGACTCGTGCTCTGGTCTCATAAAGTGGATATCACTTTGCAACCCCTTACTGGAAGAACAAATGAAATCCCCTCTATGACTCGTGGAGTGACCCATGACCCGTAGAAGGTCTCATAAACTGCCAAAACTATACAAAAATAACATTTCAAGCATCTAACATGCCAACACTAAAATCCTACAAAAACAAACAAAACAAATATCAAATATAATAACATCGTTTTGAGAACGCACAAAATCTCAATTTTTAAGCATTAAAAGTGTTGTATTTTGGTAGCACATGAGTACTCTGAGGCAGATATGATGAAACAATATCCTTACCTCGTTCCTTTCTAGCCAAAGGTACTTAACATGATCTATTCCTCCAAATCTCTTACGAATATATGTCTCTTGTTAAGTTGGATGCATGTATGAACATGAAACTATTTGGAATGATATTTGATGCATAAATTTGATGATTTTATGAAAATGGTGACTAAGTTGTATTTTTGCATATATGTTGTGATGATGACTATGTTTCTATTATATTCAAGTGTATTTCTGTCTCATTCGAGGATGAATAATCCCAAGGGGGAGATATTGTAACACCCTATATGTTGTTAGCCTAGAAAATGGAAAGTTATGGAAATTCTGAAGTGACTTAATCCTACAAGCTATTCCATCGCTTGTGGAAGAAACCACGAGTCGTAGGTAGCTTTGTGGACTCGAGTCCAAGAAGATGGAAATTTTAGGAGTTTTTGGAAGTTGATAAATGATTAATAGGATGGACCATATACGAAACTACGACCCGTCAAAGGTTTCGTGCAAAGGAGTCCTAAAGGGCCTAGATTTTTCTAAGTCTGGAACCACTCTACGAGATGGCTTATGTCCCATGGATGTATTGACGGGTCATCCTGCATGTTTGTGATTTGAAAGCTGCAAATTCAGTATCTCAACTCTTATGACATGAAGTTCTACGGGCCAAAGTATAGTTCGTAAGGTCTCGTGGTTGGTCCCATCAGTTTTTAATGAAGGACATTTTTTGGCATTTCCAATTCGTTTAAGTCCTAACTATGTTATTTTGGCTCTTTTAACTAACTTAACCAACCAAACCACTATATGTACTACTCCTAATTCATTAAAAGTCACTCATCCTAAAAATTCTCTCAAAGGTTCTCAATATTTCTCTCTGTAAGTTAAGGATTCTATTGAAGCTAGGGTTTGAAGGTTTGGCTAAGGTTTTCCAGAATTTTATCCCCAATTTCTTAAGGCTTTTTCTTGAGATATGTAGGAATTCATTCATGAATTAATTTCATCCATGAAGCCCAATTCAAAAACTTCTTTTTATCAAAGTTTCATGATGATTTCATATGGACTTTTATTCTATGACTCCCAATGCATGAATTATGAATATTCCATGGTTATTATTCTATGACACCCAATGCATGAATTATTAATATTCCTTGGTTATTATACCTAATTAAGCATGAATTATGAAGAATTACATAATTTCTATGATTTCCAAGTTAAAATACATGTTTTCAAGTACGTATGATTAGGGCTTAATGATTTGATGTAGGTTCCTTTACTAATACTTCAAATTGATTTTAATGGCATATTTGCTCTATGAATTCTATTTAATTGCCTGGTTTTAACTCAATTGTTCATGAACCCCACACTTAGCCCTAGTCTCCTATGATGAAACTATGTTATTCATGATTATGACTTCAAGTATATGTGAAAGCGTGCGTTATGATAATGATGCTATGATGAAAAGTGTAAGGCCCTACCTGTGATAAGCATGAAGAGTGCAAGAAATGAGTTCAAGAAATTTTCTGAGTGTCAATTGTTATGAGGGGTCTTACGGGTCGTAATTGGTTCCACAAACCGCAACTAGTGCTCGTGGGTTGAAGGTCAGACTTGGACCACAGCTCGTAAATGGGGTCTTGTGGTCATATCCAATAGACTATTAAGAAGGGGTAATTTAAAACCTTTCCTATTAATTAATGCCTATACTATATCATTTTGAACCTCAAGAGACCCTTTATTAGCCCTCACAACCCTAATCCATCTCATTCCTCCTCACTAAAATCTCTCTAAGTCTAAAAGTCCTCCCAAGAATACTCCCAAGTCCTCCAAGGCTTCAAGAAGAATAAAGCAAGCTAGGGTTTTGGATTTCTTCAACTCCAAGTACAATTTTCTTCCATTAAATCACTAAGGTATATGGGTTTTGATTAATGGGGACCTACTCCCCCCCCTCCTACTAAGCTCAACCATTCTCTCTCCTTTTTGTCCTCTCAAGTTATGGAAATATATGATGATTTTTTGAACTCTTTCATAAGAGGATAATATGGAATATTTTATGATGGTTCGTCCTTATGCATTCTTTTGAAGTGAAGAATCATGTGAGATTTATGATTTTTATGAGGGTATGATAATGCCCTAACTATGTTATGACTATGCTTTTGGTGGGTTATTTTGAAAAGTGTTCAAGTGATTCATTTTACCCCTCTCATGTCATATATTCATGAATTACGTGGTTTTGAAGTTATGTACATGTACCCACCATGGTTTTGAATAAAGAGTTATGCCAAGATTCTATGATATTGAGGGTCTTATGGCAAGATATGTAAATTATGAATGATATTAATTAAAGAACTATTATGGATGTTATGAAACATGAAAGTATTGTATAAGTCATAAAAGTTATGAAAGTTACGAAGCCTCGGCTTTGATATATGAAGCTTTGGTTTTGATGCGCTACTCTATGAATTATGATGATACTATGATGCTTTGCATATTACGACTATAAATACGATTCAAATATTCCTTTGGATTGAGACCTAGCACCGAGAGGACCTTTCTAGATAACTATTTTCCCATAACTATGTTACCACCCTAGGTTTGTGAATTAGCTAATGGATCCATAAAGCATAAGTTGCATGAATAACCAAAAAAGGTGGTTTTCTCATACGGTATATGTTAATTGAATTCCAAAAATGGTGGTGTTCCCATAAGATTCATACCATAAGTTAATCGAAAAGGGTGGTGTTCCCATAAGGTAATTATGAAGCACTTTTTGATATGGGTAAGTTCCCATAAGGTGAGTGTTGTGTTTACCTTAACAAAGTAGACCACTCTATGTCCAGTGTGGAGAGTACATCAAAATTCCAAGTAGTATCTCACTTGGTCTTACATGCCATATTATGGTCCCTTCCCATCTATGTATGAAATGATATGTGATTTGATGGATCCTCATGTATATTTTTATTAAGGCATCGAGCACTCATGACACATTGAGCCTATATCTGTTGATTACAATTATGCGTTTTGGTAACTTTGGCTTATGTTCTTTGTTGCATTGTATCTCGCATACTTAGCACATTCAACGTACTAACACATATTACTTTTCCTACATGATCTAACCATGTAGAAACCAGAGCTCCCATCCATCATTCTCCTCCTCCACGTGGCTAATTGGTTTGGTGAAGACGTGCTATTGGTGAGTCCTCCATATTCGGGGACAATATTCATTTACTTTCATGCTTTCATCTAGACTACTCTATTTTTTGGATACTATCTTTTTAAGGGTGAGCCTGGGAGATATCTTGGCCCCCGTTCCATTCACATTTATAGGTGTTTTTGGTTACATGGGTTATATGTTATGAGCTCGACTCTTATTATGTCAATGTATTATTGGAGGTTTCCCCTTAGTCCCTTTTTCCTCCTATGTGATGAATGTTTGTTATGTTGATGAGATGGAAGTCCTAAGTCCTTAAATGCCCCCATAGAATGAGTCATACTTACCTGCCCCTTAGACTTATTTTCTATGTGTTCCATGCTAATCCTCTTCCCTGCAATATCCCCATAGCGTGCTTCCAAAGTCCTGCTCTCCCCTATAAATTATTTGATACTTGATGGTTGTTTACTTATGCTTTCGCGAAGCAAGGATGTACCATATACACTTAAGAGGCTTGTTTGGAGTCCCTCGGGTTCCCCTATCATTGTTTCACGTCTAGGCCCTAGGCTTGGGGAGTGAGAAAGCTTGGTATTAGAGCACAAGATTTGTAAATGGTCCTCCAAAATCCAACACACCGTGTCAAGTAGTGCCTTGTTAATGGTTGTGAAGCCCACCAAACCTATAAATGAGAGTCTATGAGGCATTTTAGGAAATGATTCACTTCTTCATACTCTATTTCATGCTTTAAATTTGAATTGAGGTTTCCTATTGCTAATGGGTGATCTTTGCTCTTCTAGATTATTACTCTAAATGAATGGCACCAAGAGCTCCAGCTCCCGAGGGTGAACTGGCCCCTTCGGCTCTGTAAGTTCCACAAGCGGAAAAAGAAACGGTCACCCATGCCAAATACTAAAATATGGTAACCTTATTAGCAAGAGACGTGGCCAACCAAGGAGTTCAATCTCCTCATGCTCCTATCCCTGCCTCAAGGGTGAAGAACTTCACAAGAATGAACCCTCCGGAGTTCTAAGGCTCCAAAGTCGAAAAGGATCCCCAAGAAGTCCTTGATAAGGTGTAAGGACCAAGACTTTAGAAGACCTTGTCTATGTGTTGTACACTGATTTTGAACTCATTTTGGGTGGTTAATGATCACCATGAGTCTCCCTTATGTATCCATGTTCAGGAGGATTACATTGGTTATGTTTTTCTTAAGAACTGTTAAAGGGGTCCATTTTAATTGGTCATATCTCTTAGCACATGAATAAATAAGTTGTTTATGACCTGTCAAATTGAATCTCTTTGAGATATCTTTCCAACGCATCCAGGTTTACTTGATGCTGCATTCGGATGGAGAAGTTATGCTCATTTTCGTGAATTCCATCTATGTAGGTATTGTGTTGTGCTTTTGGATAAGGCAAGGCTCTAGGAGACCCCCATATGGGTTGTGTGACCTCTCACAGTCTGTGGTGATGCACTATGGTGGTTATTTCTTCCTAAAACAAGGTTCTAAGTGTGAGGGAGCCTTGAGGTGGCCCTTGGCCTTGTGTATGCAGAGTATTTGGCCTTACATTAGAGTTTTAGACCAAGGCGGATCACATGAACTTCACAAGGCTTGTGTGACACTTCACTGGCCGTGTGGTGGCTCGTGAGAAGAGCCTTGTCCTTGAAAACCACATTTTGTCCAAGGCACTTCATACATGGACCTCATACAAACTGTGTTTAACTACATGGGTCATGAAGTGGTTCGTATAGGTGTTGGAGTGAAACTTTTCTAAGTATGGAATTACTGCCTTGAACCTTCGTCAGTGGAAATTTTTCTAAGGATGGCTTCACAGAAGGGTATACGTTCCGTGTGAGAGCTCACGATCCATGAAACCTCTCTTTGACCCCTGACAACTTTTTTTTTACACTCGTTTCATTAATGGTTTATTTGTAATTTTGGTGACTTCCTAAGGTCATTTTAGACTTCATAAGCCCTCCTAAACATCTGAATTAGCCTATACACCTCTCTTCTCTCATTCAAATTCATTCAACGCTTGGAATTTATTCAAGCTCTATCAAAAGAACTCCTCTCTATTGAGCCTTTGAAGGATTTGCTTTGAACTTTGGAAGGATCATCTTCTTCAATCAATTTCATCTTATTTCTTCTTAGTTATCTCAGGTACGTAGGATTGATTCATGGTCCTCTTTCAATCATGAAGACCCAAAAGCTTTTTACACTTTAAATTGTGAAATTTATACTTACTTTGAATATGGGTTTTTTTAAATTAGTGTTGATTTAATTAGATGGAAGTGTGGGCTATATTTATATGATGATTTTAAAGTGATTTAAGTTCAATTATGATGAATTGCATTAAGATTTTAAAGGTTCAATTATGCATGTCCCTTTAAGCTTTAAATCTATGCATGGGTAATGTTAATTGAGTTTTAATTGTTGATTTATCTATGAATTTCATATGGATTATTCCTATTATGAGTTTAAATTATGAATTCTAATTGCCCATGGTATTCTCATCATCATTCATGGCATTACATACATGAGCATTGGTTTCTATGAAGTATTTGAAGTGTGTTAAGCCCAACCTTGATAATGGCTATGATTTTTTAACAAATGTGGATGTGACAAGCTTGTGATCACAAATATGTCTATGATTTTGCTCTATATGTAACTCCAAGTGTTTACACCAATATGTATAAGTTTGGATGAGCTACTCCTATGCATGAGAGTATGACATGAATTATGATTTAGATTTTTAGCCCAAGTATGCATAAAAGTAAATTGGAAGGCTTGTCCTCATTTGAAAAGCATGTATATGTATATGTATTCTTGTGGGATGATGACTTAGTACCGACAGGGATTGTAGGCGGGAGGGTTATCCCTAAGGGCTCTTACTCTTTTTAATTAACTATGTTCCAAACATAAGTTCATGTTATGAAAGTCCTTTCCATAATGGGTGGTGTTCATGAAAGGTATGATTGTGGTATGTTTATGGAAATCCTTTCCGAAATGGGTATTGTTCGGGTAAGGTAAGGTACTCTCCAAAATGGGTGTTGTTCCCATAAGGTGAATGATTGGACATGAAAATCCTTTTTGAAAAGGGTGGTATTCTCTTAAGGTGAGGTTATTTCTCTTAAATGGGTGGTGTTCCCATAAGTAGGAGTAAGGTCTAACTTTGGCAAGTAGATCGCCTTTTCTTCCTGTGTAGGGTGAACATTGGGATTCCAAGTTGTATCTCACTTGGTCTTATATGTAGATTGAGGTTACATCCCTACTATGTTATAGTATATTGGCATCACATGCATCATGCATTTCATAGAATACTGATATACTGCTCTTTTTTATATATAAACGTCTTTCTATATATATGTGCCTTGTTATCTAACATTGATTTGCATGATTACATGTTCATAACCATTTGTATTCCCACATACTTAGTACGTTTAAACATACTAACACATATTTTTTTGCCTACATGATCTAACCAGGTAGGGACTGAAGACTATCACCTTCCATCTCTTGTCGGCTAGTTGATTGGCAAGGAGTTGCTTGTGGTGAGTCCTATCATCCAAGGACAAATATCTTCTATCTACCTACTATGTTATATTGATTTATGTCATTACTTTGAGGGTGAGCCCGAGATATGTCTTGGCCTTCGTCCTATTCCACACATTAGAGGCATTTTCAAACACCTTGTAAACTGTACGTGCTATCTTTCTATACTTGTTGTATATTGCTTATGGAGGCTATGCCTATGACTATATTGTATTATGCTTATGTTATCAGAATATTCTTATGTGATATGAGGTGATGTATAAAGTCCCAAGACCTCTTTCCATCGCCATAGCGTGAGTCATACTTACCCACACCTTAGTTCTTATGTGTTATGTGAATCCATGCCAATCCCTATGGCATCCCCGTATCTTGAGTCCAAAGTCTCACTTCCCCTAGAACTATATGTTTGTTATTTAATTATTCACTTCAGACCTAGTGAGGTGTATATGAATGCTATGAGACTTGTTTGGGGACTCTTAGGTTTCTATTCACTATGTCACTCCTATGCCCTAGTCCTGGGTCATGACATGAGGTGTATAAGCTTCATGACATGAGGTGTATAAGCTTTTGGCTATTATGCTGGTAAGTTTGGAAGAAAAACTGAAATTGGCAGCCTACCAACTTAAAGGCCTTGATCAAACTTGGTACAATAAATGGAAGATGGAAAGACTAGAAAATGAGCCCATTCCTTGGGAAGAGTTTAAAGTTGCTTTCCTTGATCGTTTCTTCCCAATTGAGTTGAGGGAAGCAAAGATGATGGCGTTTATCAACCTCAATCAAGGTTCAATGAGTGTTAGAGAGTATTTCCTTAAATTTAATAACCTTTCCAAGTATGTTCCTCACTTGGTCACTGATGCTCGGCAAGAATGCACAAATTTATTTATGGTGTGTCTGACTTGATCAATGAGGAGTGTCGCGCCGCCATGCTTATAAGGGACATGGAAATACCTCAGCTTATGACATAACACCAAAAAACTTAAGGGGGAGAAGATTAGGAAGAGAATAATGGGGGAGTCCAAGAGGGTTCGACTTGATGGTGGCTCTCAAGGCACTAAAGGTGGTCACTTCCAACAAGGCAACAAATTCCAAGGCCAAGGTTCCTCCAATGCCGAAGGTCAAAGATTTTCTAATAATAGGGCTCCCAACCCTAAGGCTCAAGGTCGGAATGCTAGTCAAATCATCACAAGGTATGGAAGGTATGGCAAGAATCATGGTGGTAGATGCTATAGAGATATGGGTTCTTGCTTCAGGTATGGCAAGATGGGCCACTAGGTTATAGATTTTCCGAATAAAGGTAAAAATGTCCTTCCTCAAGGACAAGGTGTCCACAATGATCAATGGGAACAAGATGGCCAACAAGGAGGTGTTCTGTGTCATAACTGGTTTTATGCTCTTCAAGGGAGACAAGGGGTTGATGAGGTGTATCATGTTGTTATCGATATGTTAAAGGTTTATGATTTTGATGTGTATGCTTTATTGGATTTGGGTGCCACTCTTTCTTTCATTACTCTTTTGTTTGTTCATAGGCTCCATATACGTCCTGAAATATTATATGAACCTTTTGAGGTGTCTACCCCCATCGACGAGTCCATTATTGCTAAAAAGGTCTATAGGGGTTTTCCTGTGTCTATGGGTTGAGTGTAGAGTTTGACATCATTCTTGGGATAGATTGGTTACATGCATATCATGCTTCTTTAGATTGTATAACCTGCAAGGTTAAGTTCCAATTCCCTAATAAAGATATCCTCAAGTGGGAAAGTCATGATTCGATGGTCAAGGGTAGGTTTATCTCTTACCTTAAGACTTAAAAGTTGATTTCCAAAGGCTGCATTTACCATCTTATAAGGGTTAGGGATGATGAGTCTAAAGTCCCTTCTATTGAGTCAGTTCTGATGGTTAGTGAGTATCTTGATGTTTTCCCTGATGGGTTTCTTGGTATTTCTCCTGAAAGGAAAATAGAATTTGGTATGGACCTCATTCCCAACACTCAACCCATCTCTATTCCCCCTTATCATATGGCCCCGACAGAGTTGAAGGAATAGAAAGATAAATTGAAAAACTTGTTGGAAAAGGGGTTCATAAGGCCTAGCAAGTCACCTTGGGGTGCACCTGTGTTGTTTGTAAGAAAGAATTATGGCTCGCTTAGAATGTGCATTAATTACTGACAACTCAATAAGGTCACTGTGAAGCACAATGTCACGACCCAGATAGGGGGCCTGGATGTGACATGGCGAAAGAGGACCCGAAGACCCTCGATCAAGCTATCATAGAATCATTACACACCTCATCGGTTCGGAAGCGTGGAAGCTAAACACACAGAAAATAGGTTCTAATGAATCGAGGACTTGGGACTCAAGCTATGAGGACAATAACGGGAATGGGACAAGCATGCTTACACATAGCACATAGTCATTCACAAAACCATCATGCAAGTCAATATCATAACAAGAGGACATAATTATAAATCATGCGAAATGGAATCATATTACATAACCAAATATCCAACATACAAGTCAAGCGTACAAGAGTATAGATTTGTCCAAAAATGCCTCTACATAGATTTGTGGGGCCTCAACAAGTTTGAGGCTCACCCTCAAAACATAGAAAGTAAATACATAAATTAAAGTGGTAGATAGACATTGGCTATTGCCCTTGAACAATAGGGCTCACCACTAGCAAGTCTTCAATAGAATATCAAGCGTCGTCCGGAAGAATAGATCTCACCCTCGGTCCCTACATGGTTAGAATATGTAGACAAGAATATGGGTTAGAACAATTAAGCACTAAATATACGGGCATGCAATGCATATTACAAGTATAGCATGACCAAGCAACATGTCAAGGGGACAAATGATACGAAAGGAATACACGTAGCCAAAGAAAAATATAACAATATGCTATGCCATGATGCATGTGATGAAATCCTATGATCATATATAGTGGGGATGTCACCTCAACCGACAACAAAGGAGACCCGAGCGATCCACTACCCGAATCCGGGCTACTTGCCAAGTAGTACACTTGTCAACCCTTCAAATGGGGATACAAAACAAGTCAATCCCTATCTAGGGAGATAACCCATGGTGGCACATTGTTTGACGGAAAGGGTGGGCCCCTTGGGGATAGCCCATTTACTACCCAATCCCTCGGTACTAAGTCTCATCCCACGGGAATACGTATATATACATGC